>JACDOX010000203.1:1132647-1243691 GCA_014549065.1 Cardinalis cardinalis
AAAAAAAAAAAAAATCTAATTCACGCCCCTGCTAGGGACCACATTCGTGGGAAACAGAGAGATAGCAGTGCATTCCAAGCATTGTCTTTTCAGTCAGTTATTTTACACCTAGATATAAACCGAATACTCAAATAAAAGAACAGGAACAACATCGAGAAAAATGGCTCATTCCTCTTCAGCCCATGCCGCAAGCCAAAACCATGCCTTGCACGGAGTKGGCTTCTCTGGCCGGTCATCCCGGGCTGGAGCTGAAGTTGGCATTCTGCACGCTATGTGTTTAGTATACTTCAGCCTCTGAAGACCTTAACATTCAGTGATCACATGAATTCTGGATAAAAGAAACACAACTTCCATCCCCTCTTCTTCTTCTCTTGATTTCTGCCTCTGTACCTCTAATAGGAGGCATGTTCTGAACCGCAAATAAATGGTCATTGGCTTTTTATTATTATTTCCAGAGGAGGTACACAGTGAGGGTGTATACTCACTGGAAGCTTGTGTGTAAAAAAATAGATTTTCGTGTTTGTGTGTGTGTGTATGCACAGATAAAACTCTAAATTCTGGAGTTTTTTCTCTTACACGAAAAAAAAATTGTCATGCCAAACTTTAGTTATTTCACCAAATATTATCTGTTTGATGTTCTACATTTTTTCATTTCAATATTTCAGTCTTGCAGGGGAAACAAAAAAGTAAGAACAAAACGAAAAGTAAAGATAAAATAAAGAGAAAATGAGAAAATACTTCTATACCCACAGTACTTTCACCTTCACTTTTCTAAAAATAAAGCTTATGTGTAGAACAATAGGCAGTTCGGATTATTTACATATAGTATAAGAAGACAGGGATGAAGAGAATTGGGAGAAAAATTAAGTGTAATGTCCTGAATACCGGGTTTAGAGAAGGATAGGTATTAAAAGCATTGGTGGGGAGGAAAATAAAGGGATGATAGGGGGAAATGAATGAGAGTATGGAGAAAAGGATTTATTTCAGGCATTTATTATTTACAACCCAGCAATCTGTCTCATGCAGCGGCCACCCCAAATCAGAGCATTATTAGCGCTATTATATATTCATTTGTTTATCTACCCTTGGACGGGAATCCAATAAATCGCTAACTTCGGTGGCGTTTTAGTCGCCTTGGATGATCCGTGCAGATGCGCAGCGGAACACAGGCACCACTGGTTTTAGCGGTAAATCCGATATTAGGCCAATATTGGGCAATGTGTATGCAGGGTGGCTGAGGAGGGGCGGGGCTATATTTATTGTTCCTACCGCACTCGCCGTGTTCAAGTGTCCAGTGTCTGGGATCTGAGGGGACACGTAGCTCTCCACATTCTGCCCATGGCCCCGGCAGAGGCGCAGGCAGGGCGAGGAAGGGGTGCGCTGCCGCCCCTCCAGCCCTAGGGCTGATAGGAAAGAGACCGCTGTGATTCGCAGGGCCGCCGTGCAGTAAAGCGGGGCAAGGAGGCGAGAGGAGGTGGAGGGAAGCTGCGAGGCGGACCCCCGGCATCCTGGCGGGGGGCTTGGTCCGGGGCGGAGGCGGGGGCTACCCCCGTCCCGTCGGGGCTGCAGCGAGGCGCGGGGTAAGCCGCCGTGGGGTGCAGGGGACGATGCGGGATGCGCTGCAGGGACGGAAAGACAGACAGACCCACGCTCACTTTTGCCTGCCTCCCTGCACACGCTAATGCGGCTCCTCAAGGGAGGGACAGCTGCACGCGCACTCACGTGTGCTCATTAAAAGAAGGAGATGGGCGGGGGATGGGTTGCGTCCGCGGGCCGGGAATCCCCGGCACCCGCTATTCGTAAAAATGTGTAGAGATGGTGCTTTCTTAATGGATTGCTGCTATATGTGGTAAGCTAATCTGATGGATGACCGTGTCGATTTCCGTTTTGGGACAGTATTATTTTTTCACACGTTTTACGTGTAGGCACATGACTGTTTTTTACTGGGTGACGTGTGAGCGTAGGGCTTGTAAAACTGGAGTGAGGAGTAGCGCTGGAAATAACGTTAGAAACGGCAGAGAATTAAAAGATACTTGTGATGAAACGGGCACAGAGTAAGAGACACTCCAATCTTTATTACAAAAAATAAATGCATAACAGTCTTTGGGGAGGGATAACTTTAGTCCGATATGTCAATTCAGGTAAGTCATTCATAATCTACGCACGCACTCGAGCTTTCGAAAAAGAAAAAAGTACTATGCATGGGCTTTATTTTTTTTTTTTTTAAGTGGAATGAAGCTGTTCGTTTAAAAACAACATTCCTGGACTATAAAAACAGAGCAATCTCCTGGTATTTAAACTAGTCTTCTTTCTTTTCATTACACATTAAGGTAAACTGAAATGTGCTACCTGTGATGGTCATATAATTCAAGGYTTATGGATTTTTGGATAAAGCAGGTGTAAGGCTACAAGCAGTATTTTTTAAAAAAATCTAAACGCTCTTTCTGTGAAAAATTAGATGCTGGATTCAAACATGAATATGTTGGAAACCGTATGTCACACATTTAATAATGCGGCACCTAAGACAGAAATTACAAAATGTCTTCCTCGGAGAAATCTCTCCGTACCTGGCTCTGCATATTTTAAGAAAGAATTTTGAAATAAACTATTTCTGAAATAAAGGCACTTAGAGTGCAAAACAGCAAGTGCACTTAGAGGCTGCAAAACAGCAATGAAATCTTTTGAATCCATTTTAATTGCCCCCACTACACCCTCATCTGTATTGCCTTATACCTTAAAATGGGACGGAAGAGGAGGGGTGTGTTGGTGATTTCTAAAACTTGCTTTTCTTAATTTGAAGTTACTTAGATAATCAACTTCCAGTCTCCAGCTAGCGTTGTGATAACTGAGCAGGGTAGTAAGACCCTCAAGCCTTTTTAATGTCCAGTAAACATCTTATGCGCTTTGATTTGTAAAACTAGCGTTATTCATAATCTGTAATCTTACACAGAGTAGAAGCACGGAGGAAACTGGATATAAAGACACATACACTGCAGTCTCACCAAAACACGGGGAAATAGGAGGGAGTGGGGGAAAGGAGAAGTATATTTGAAGAAATAGAGGGAGGAGCAAAGGACAAGTGGTAGGCTGCAATTTTCAGTAAATTAAAAATAATGCAAATATACCTTACATACGCATCACAACTAAAAGTAACACACGCTGGAGCCAACAAGAGTAGGAGGAGGAGAAGAGAATGGCACAACAGTGGATTCCAGCTCACACACCGCGGCCGCCCGCGCCCATACGGGCTCTTCTACGCGCTGCCGCCCGGCCCGGATCGCTCGTTTCGGGGATGTTTGTTTTGTTGATAATGATGATGATATTTTGAAGAAAAGGGGAGGCCCCACTAATTCCCGCGAATTAGGATCTTCGCAAATAGGGACGATCGCTCCCAGGATCTGCGGTCTCTTCTCCGAACAGGGGGATTTGCATATTCTTTTTTTTTTCTACTTTTTTTTCTTTTTTTTTTTTATTGGCCTACTTTCGTTAATATATCTAAGTGTAGGCGGATGTGCAGAATGCCTTCAGCTGACGTCAGTAGACGCGACCTCTCCGCTAAGCCTTGAACGTGAAGGGATGGGGGGACTCGGGGCGAGGGCGCAGCCGCGGAGATGCTCCGCGCTGTTCCGTGGGCGCGCAGGCTCCCGCCCACATTCTACCCCATGAAATAAGCTCTAGCAGCAGGAGCAGTGCTGCCCAGCCCAAGGCTTGGCCCCAAAAGAAAGCCGACCTCGCCGCAGTACTACAGAGTCTGTCCAGCCTTTTTTCTTTCAATTTTTTGTTATATATATATTTCTATAGATATATATATAGTAGTAATTGTAGTAGTAGTAGTAGTAGTGGTATTTGGACGTTGTTTGCTGCTTCTTTTTGTCAGGAGACGAGCGGGAAATAGAAACTTCCAAGCAATTTTAAAAGGTAAAAAGAAAATTCCCCCCTCCCTACCAATGCAAAGCGTAGCATGACCGAGGAGCGTTGAGCCGGTGAGGGGACAGCATTCATCCGGGCGCTGCTCTGCAGTGCATCGCAGCTACTGGGCTCGGAGAGAGGAAGTGCGGGAAGGCAGGCTGGCGGCCGGAGGGGTGGGGTAACCCTCATCTCGGGTCGCAACCGCTGCCGTCTGATCTGCAAGTTCAAGGCACTCTCACGGCTTTGCAGCGATGCTTTCTCGCTCCCTCAGGAGGAGACGCTGCGTAAGCGGGGATTCGGTTGACTACAGATACCGTACTGGCGGGGTGCAGATTGGAGCGTTCTGTCCTCCTCTTTCCCTTCCCCTTTTGGAGTCTCTGTGGTGTGTCATGATGTTTGGGAGAACTTCCCGGGGAACTTCAGACGGCGAGGCGGCAGGGTGAGATGTAGCCGGTGGCTTAGAAACGAGTGATGCTCTCTGTTAGGACCAAAGTTTCTCTCCTTTTCTGCTGACGTTATTTACACTTTTTCAGCCTCCTATGAGCAGTTCTAGAGCATATCTGTGGACCTCGACACAGCCGTTCCTAGGGGTGCACACCGCATACTCAAGCACTGCATCTCCCTTCAAAGTATCTCAACTAAACTTAAATGCCCTCTCCAAGAAGCGGAAACGTGAGTATATTTCTGACCGGAGGACCGCTGTCGACTCTTACTTTTTTTTTTTTTCCGTGCAGCCGGGCACTCGTGCTGAATTCTCTAGGTTCGCTCGGGGCTGGCGTTTGGATCTTCACAGAGCTCCCTTTGTCCGCCGGGTCTCCGAAGGCTGTGCCAGCAGGGAATGCCCGCCTGCCCAGGGCTGCTGCGGGGCTCTCCCCGTGGAAACATTCCGTAGAAGCCCGCAGCTGAGAACGGCAGAGCACCTTCCCTCTCCCTGGAGCCAAGCGCCGGGGGGGACATAGGCTTGTTATCATATCTATAAATATTTATATGGATGGATGCATACATATGCAAACACATGCATACACACACATATGTCTGTGTAAGGGCATCTGTAGGCTGTTTATATGTGTATGTATGTGTTTAGTAATTTTTTAGCGTGGCTGCTCCCACCGCCAACCCCCACCCCTCGCAGCCCCCTCCCCTCCGAGGGGCGCCGTGTATATCGCACCCAGAGCGAGGGGCCAGCACGACATCGGCCCCCCTCAGTCACACCCCACACGCCCACAGACAGGGGCTAGAGCAGGGATGAGCCGTCCCGCCATCCCCTCACCCTGCATACCTCTCTCTATCCCTCTATTCCTCCTCCATCTCTCTTTCCACCCCTCCCTCACTGCACACCTCCCGTTCCAGCGCTAACCCGAACTTCTTCCCGTCGGACCCCGCACCCTAAAAGCTAGGTGGGGCTTTTACTGGTGTTTTCATGCTGTTTTCAAACCCGGAGAGATGGATGAGAGGGGGCAGAAGGAAACGGCAGTGCTTTAGGACATCCTCCTCCCAGTGACGAGAGGTCATGCTACAAGTTCACCTGACAGCAGGAATGGGAAGAGTGTTTTTTGTTAACACCATGGTTTTTCCTGTTTGTTTTTTGGGGGGGGGTTTTTTGTGGGTTTTTTGTTGTTGTTGTTTGTTTGTTTGCATTTGTTGTTGTTGTTGTTTTGCCTGCTGTTGACTGGCTGCTTGGTTTTGACAAAAGTTGCACAAAATACCAGTGCCTCCCAGAAACAAGACTCAGATGAAGCTGTTCTTCAGAAGTTAACTGAAGGAAAACATCTTAGGAAGCTCGACCATTTGCTTCTCCTTTTTTTTTTTTTTTAATGTTTCCAAAGAAATGCAAGCTTCCCTTCTTCTCTAGGAAAAAAGTACTCATTGCTCTTCTTTGCACTAGACATTTCTTATTTGTTCTGTCTGTCAGAACGGGACTATGAGAGGTTTTGGTGCAAATTCATTATCTCTGGCAATGCATAACGTATAGTATGAACTGAAAAAGACCGTGGAAATGGAGGAAGAACAATAGAGCTTCAGTTCATCAGCAACAAAAGCCTTGGGGAAATTGGTTGAATTTCAGAGCACGTCCTCCTCAGCAGAGAGGCTGGACTAGACCTTGGCCAAACCCCCAAAATCTTGTAGAACCTCACATACAACAGTTCACTTTCTATTCTGGGGCATGGGAAAAAGTGTGGAAAAAGAAAAAAAAATAATGGCAAACCCAAGCCAACTTTCTCCATTTCTCCCCCGTTTTCATGGATGGAAGATTTTAAACTATTTTAGAGTCGTTGGAGCAAGAACAACACCATGGATCTAAGGGACACTTTTAAATAGGGATGGAGAGGGGAAACACTTGAATTTCTGGAGACCTGAAAGAGCTTTTTCTGCTCCTAGGGGCCTTGGCTGTGGGAGTCATTGTTTGCCACAAGAGGCTCAACTCACCCCCCTACATGTGGGGTAAAATCACTCCCTGATAAAGGCGAAGATATGTAAGTAGGCGAAGTATGTTTGTGTATGTGTGTGTGTGTCCTGAATTCCCTGCAAAATTTGGATGCTGAACCGCTGACAGATGCAGATTTCCCAGGTAGCTCCCCGGGTAGCCGGAGCGGGTCGCTTGGCTGCCTTCTCTCACTCTCGGCGAGGGACTTTTGATTAACAAGGCAGGGTTTATGACTAGACGCAGCGGCTTTCGACGGTGAGCCGATTTTGTGTCTGTTGCTAAACCTGTTGGTCGTCAGGCTGTATTTAATTGCGGGAAATATTAATTATCTAGCAGACTACCCGCGGATGCTGAGCAGCTGTGGCTCCTCAGGTAGTTTTTTTGCAGTGCCTGGTTGCCTTCGGAAGATGTTCAGGCACAAGAGCAAACACGGAGTTGAAGAATAGCAGTTAACAAACCACATGAACAAGCAAACAAAAACCTCACAAAGTGTGTGGGAGGGGAAGGGGATGGGGGCGGTGCGGGAAAAAAATGCAGAGGGAAAAGAAAAAAGAAGGGAGGAGGAAAGAAGAATAGTCCGAGGCATATCTTGCAGCTGGTTAGGGTGCAAAGGATTGCTCACAGCAGTTAATCCATCCACTGCCTCCCCACTCAGCGCAAGCGACCGTCACTTCTCGGGTTTTCCAAAATCTATCCCTGCCAAAATGACTCTGCTCAGCAAAGGTACTCATCTGGCAAGGGAGTGTCAGGACAGGACAGTTCCAATGGAGTTGCAGGAGGGCCAGTGAAGAGCTACTCGGCCACTCACCCTGGCCCAGGGGTGCCTCTCTGCATCCCCCTATCATTTCCAGCAAAACAATGTTATCCTTCAACAGCCGCAGTCCACTCGTGTCCGTTGGGTGAAACTGCCTCATCACAACATCTAAGAACAGTGTTGCTGCCTGGGAAATAACAACAGCAGCAACATTAATAACAATAACAATAACAATGCTTTATTATTGTTGTGATCGATATAATGCAATGAAAACCAGCAACTTACATTGTATTTATTTACCCCCGCGGCCCTTGATAAGCTTGCAGAGCTGTAAATAGAGACTATGCCTTCCTAGTAATTCTGGTTTCAGGATATCATCAGTCAGGAAATGTGGGAAATCTGTAGGAAATCTGGCAGGAAAATGCTGGTATAATATATTTTGCATGTTTTGAGCTGAAGGCTAGGTGGAGCCTATAGTACAAAAATTCCAGATCTGCCTCTACAGTTTCCATCCCAGATCAGCCTCTATAGTTTTCACCCCTCCTGTTCAGGAGCCCCAAATAATATTTTTAGCCTTTTATTTTTAAGTGTAATTCTCCAGAAATAACAATGCAGTTTAAAATACACGTTATGTTGTTATGTTATGTTATGTTATGTTATGTTATGTTATGTTATGTTATGTTATGTTATGTTATGAACAATATTTCTGGTAAATATTGATTACCGTCTTTAACCCTGCAGATACAGGGGTATATCACTCATATCTGGTTTGTGTCATCTTAAATCATCTGCAGCTAATGTAACTAGTTTTTTCCACCTTTAATCTAGGGTCAAGTGTTTTAGTGATTTATCTAATAACCCCAAAAGTTAATATACTCAGTGCCTTCTAATCACATTGACTTATCCATTTGTATATATTTCTGGAATAAGATGTTTAAATCATGATCCTTTGCTTTTTAGGTGGCTATTTTTCAGGTTTAAACAACTCAGACCACGGTAGTTACAGTTGCAACAAGAAATGGTAATCTTTGTTTTTTGGTTTTTTTTTAATAAAAGTCAGATGATATTGTACACATTACCAACAGAAAACATATCCTTTAACAGCACATGGTTTCCACATGTAAACTGACTGTCTGGGAGTTTGATGTTTTTTTTTTCCTGTGACTTTGAATTCTTGATACTCTGTCTTTTCTTATATCTGAATTTGGATTTGTACCTTTTTGCGTACTCTATGTTTAACGTAAGAGAAGTATAGTCTTCAGTTGCTTGTAAAATGAAATTGTGGTCACAAAAGAAATTATAAGCCACTTTCATTTGAGGGTGAGGCAGTTGAATGACTTACCTGAATGGGAGAACAGAGATGCTGCTCTGCAGAGGAAAATGGCTTGGACTGTACTGGCGTGCCCCAATGTTTACATTAATTTTGTCATCATTTCATGCAAAAAGGGAATTTATGCAACACTACACACTTCTTATGTATGTCACAGCAGCTTAAGTGGGGTTTCTGTGTGTCCTCCCAAAGAAGGTGGTGTTGCTGGAGATAGGATGGGGGTGTTATAGTAATAATTAGAGAATCATAAGCATTCCTTTTTGAAGTCAATAGAGATRGTTTGCTCTTAAGAAATCCATACAGGATGTTTCTTCTTTACATCACAGCCATCTGGAGACCTATAAAAAGATTAGAAAAGAAGTATGACAATCTACAAGCCATTAGCAGGAATTTGCTGGGGAGCTAGAAGGAAAACGTCAGTGTCTTGTATCCCATAACTTCCAATAAGTAGGTATTTCTACAGTGACTTTGGAATAAGTAAGTTTTATATAATTACGTAAACTGGAAGAGAGTGGGCAATGTTAACAGCTGCTTTTGATAATCCAGGTGATGTTTTGGGCAGAATTTTCACAACTGTGCCTTTCTTAAACTTTCTACATGCTAGGCAATAGTCCAGTTTCAGAAAAGTGCTTTACAACTGCTGAATATATTTTCGTATTCAGAATAAGCAAAAGTTAAACTCATTATGATGTTGAGGCTCTTGATGTCTCAGAGCTTGAAAATGTAATTGGTRATAAGACTAATGAGCAGCTGGGTCATAACCACAACATTGCCTCTTTTGATGTGCTTAGGCTACAATGATTAATCAACAAAATATGTCAAGTGTATTGCAGTTCCTTCCCAAGTTAGTGTGTAAGTGAGACTGAGAAAAGAAAGCTTGGTGTTTTAGAGATATGCTTTGTCTCTTTGAAAAAACACCAATTTACATTAACGTATCTTGCATTTAAATCTGGTGGTGTGACAGCTGGTGACATGCATGCATTTAACATGTACATATGCATCTGTGTTAATATACACATATGTACATATGCACTTGTATGTAAGCATAGATGCACAGACACCCACGCATACACAAGGATCACTTGTAATTTCATGCCTCTAACTGAAAGAATTTAATGCATAAGCTCACAAACCCGTCCTGTGCAACACATGCTTGATCACCAATAAAACTGYCCCTAGTTATTGCCACAAAAAATATCTTTTGCCTATCTGCCAACTCAGAAAAACTCATATGAACTCATTAGAACTTTGTATAATAATCAAGATGATCATGTGCCTCTGGTTGCCTCAGATATCTGATTCAGTTGTTCCTGTTATGCCTGAACAATCTAAGAGATAGTGAAGCAGCTCAGTAAGACGTAAGACAGCATCATAAAAATTCTAACCATTTTTGTGCCAGGTTCTGAATTTTCATCAAAGAACACTGCCATGAGTAGGTCTTACGTATCCCAGGTAAAAAAACACTGGTGGCAAAAAAACCCCAGTCTATGCCAGGATATATAATACCTGTTTAAAACAGAAGGGCTTAGCTTCAAAGTCTTAGAATCTGAAAACACAAGTAAATTGGTAATGTACCCGCAGAATTCAGATTTAGCAGTTAGTAGATTAGCAATGTCTGTGTGCTACTTCTTGGTGGCAGTATTAATTTTCTTACAAATGGGACTTTTTCCTCCCATTTTCATGTTTCCATAATTGCAATAAAAATGGGCTTGTTGATACAGTTGTTGTTGTACAGTGTAACCACATACACCTGCATAGATATTTTAACACAGACACATGCACCTAGACTGACACATGCACATATGGCTCCCCTGTGCACACACAAGGGAACATAAGCTTTATCATACAAGCCAGCTCTGTAGCTGACATAGACGATCAACAACTTCAGTTTAACCCCTTGAATTTAAAAAAATCGACCTAAAAAATAGCAATGTATGTAACTGCAGGTTAATTTACAAACAAATGCATTTGAATGCTATGTGACCTATAGACTGTGATTGTACTTGGACACGTGTTTTATTTTGGAGCTTAGAAAAGTAGCAGCATGAATTTTAACCTCGTATTCCTTTAAGAGTTCTGAGCAGTCTRTAGTTCGTCTGTGATGAATTTTTTTATATGTATCTTACACTGAACATAGCACACAAGAGCTGTTGAAGTGCATTTATTAATTTCAATAGTAAACATGGTAGATCACAGTGAGAAGGTTAATTTTATCACATATACTCGAGAGACCGTTAATGTTTGCACTTGAAAAAATTCTATACAAATTATATTGTTAAATAATTCAAGGTACAATGTTCTTTTAGCGAGGGGCTGGGAGGGGAGGAGGAGGAGCTGAGAGACTTAAATCCTAAAACTCTACATAACTCATCAAGACTTTGTCGATTCCATGAGTAACACAAGCATGCAGTTCTTTTCTCTTAGTACGAGGTGAATAAAAAGAAACCATAAATCAGCTTTTTTTATTAAGGCGTTTTGTCAGATGATGTATGGTCTTAGTAAATATTGCTGCAATGTTCACCTGTGTTGCATTCTAACACAGACACAGAAACACACACAGTCTGGGAGGGAGTGAGGAGTGGGAAGAAGGGCGGAGAGAGGATATAGAAGCTACAGAATACGCTGAGCCTGCTGCTTGCAGCTTCCTGCACAGACAGGCAGAGGAGAACGCCTCGCACAACCGTCCCGCTGTAAATACCTGAACCACGATGGATGCCAATCACGACAGAGACGCGGAGTAAAAATAAATACATACCCCTTCTCTCCCCAAAGAAACTAACCAACCAAAAAAACAATAAATCCCTCATAGACACACAAGGACAGGGAAAATTGTCAATGTAATTACACATCGACTCATTGCGTAGCACAGCCCCCCTCCCGGCTTCCAAGCGCAAGGCCCCGCTCCCCGCCGCGGCATCCCTCCTCACCAGCGGGGGCTGCCCTAAGAAAAGCGCAGCAGCGCTCCCTGGGGTCGGACAGGCTGCTTACCGTCCCCGGGGAGAGTCCTCTCTCCCTGCCTCCGGATGTTAGAGCGATCTGTGCTGCAGAGGAGGAGAAAGGTAGCGGCGGCGGGCGGATCCCCCGCACCAGGGCGGCGGAGGCGGCGATGCTGGCGGCCAGACCAGACTCGGTCCCGGCGCCGGCCGCTGATGGCTCATGCATATCAATAGCCGTGTGTTCTCGAAGTTTCTCATGACATCATCATTATCTTGGTCTCCCGCGGTCCAGCACCTCTGACCTTGCCGGGCCGGCCCGCATTTTGGCACTGAAAGCCCTCCAGTGATGGCCCTTTTCTCCTTCTTTCAGACTGGGAGCAGCAGCAGCCGGCAAGACCGCCGCCGCCTTCTCCCCAGCTTTAGGAGCTCCAAGAAAGGGCGAATCTCCCTATTCTAAAACACACACGCAGGCAAGATATTTGCAATCAAGCTGCCACCATTCGGCAAAGAGCTCTATGCCGTGTACAATGTAAGGGGATCAGGAGCCGCATCCTCGAATCATCTTGTTACTTCCTACTGAAATGGATTTTCCCCACCTTCTTGTTCCTCCTTACACTGCGCTGGAAATTGCCGAAGGCTTTTCATCTTTATAGTGGCTAAGGTGCCTTTCGTGGAAACGAAGCGATTCACAATGCAAATAGAGGCCTGCAAAGGAATGGATGCTCCTCTCTCTTAACGCAGCTTGACGCAACTTAATAGCTGGTTTTATTTTCTAGTATTAAGAGACGAATTGATGGCTACCCTTGCCGGAAATTACTGGCTGAAACAAAAAGTTCGGAATAAACTTTGAAGTCAAGGGGTCGTTCTGTAGCTGCACATACATACAGAAATACTTACCTAAAAGGATGACATTTTAAAGCAGCGCTAGTGCTCATGGAGGAAACAATAGTTTTGCCAGAAAGAATCTGGACTGTAGCAAGGACAAAAAAAATAGTTCTGAGGGAAGTGGGTTGTTATCTTTGGTTATCTAGCTGTATGAGTGTTTTGGTCTTCATAAAGCTAGATAACCGAAAGTAAAAACTCCTTCAAGATCATCGTACAGTGTGTGAAAATGAAGGACTGCTGCGAGAGAGTAAAAATCGAAAAGGGTCAGAAATGCTTATTGAATCTAATATTTTTCCAGCTAGAGGTGAGACTGGAGAAAGTTAAATGGCATACTTATTCCAAAATACGAAGTTGATGGCTCACTTATTCCAAAATATGAAGCTGTCGCATGGCACAGAATGGATATTCACCCGCTGCAGAGAGAACATGGTGCTGACGGTAAACAATGTATGTGCAACTATTGCTGTTGAATAAATAAATAAAGAGAAACCAAGGACAGTCAGCATTAAACCAGACTAAGAGGATAATTTTTTTTTCTATTAGAAACCTAATGCTGAGTTTCATTTTGTAAAGTAATCCATTGCAATGAAATGGCCTTAAAAATAAAGGTGGTAGTTGGTGATGACGATGGTGGTACTGATGATACAGAGCTGATTACCGAACTGAGGAAAAATAAAACCCAAATACAACAACAAAAAACAACAATCCAACCCAAAACCTGTCTGTGTGCATCTGAGACAAAGCATTGAGGCTCATTTCAAATCATGTGAAAGCAGGCTTTCAGAAAAAGTTTACACCGAAGTGCAGGCAAGCTTAATAATTTATATCTACTTAGAACTCGGCGGAGTTGCACAAATACGGAGAAAAAAAGTAATGCTCGATTCTTATTCCTCTATTCAAAACGCGAGCATAGATGCTTCTCTGTTTCGAGAGGGTTTCCTTGAGGAAGCTACTGAAGCAGAAAGACATGATGGAGACGAGATCGCCCTCCCCCCGTCAATGTGTGGAAAAATGTTCTATGCCTTGCTCTGCACCTAGCATTGGAAATGAAAGTGACATTTACTCCAAAACCCACGTGTGCGCCTCCTCTCTTTTTGTTTAAGGATGATCAGGTCTATCCTGGAAACAGCTCTGGCATCCTATACCGAAATAATTAGGACGTATACAGACCTGACAAAAACAGGGAGAGGAGGGGAGGGGAGGAGGTGGAGAAGCGGAGGGTCTGTCTTGCCTAATTGAATCCGTTAAACGACGTGCAGGAGATGTGAACGGCTGGGTGCTCCCATTCCCACGCTCGGGGCAAATGGCAGCGCCGTGCCCCGGCGGTCGGTGATAGACAGCCCGGCGGGGGCCGGGTCCGGGGCTGGGGGAGCCCACCGCCGACACCCGCGAGAGCATTTCCCACCCACTGCCACCCCAGAAATGCTGGACGAAGGGACGGGACTGCGGAACACGCCCGCTTCCCCTGCGCCGCACCCCGCCGTGCCCTCCGAGGGAGAAGGGTGGAACTTGAGCCTGGGCGGAACTTGCGCCCTTCTCCAGCGGAGGTCGCGAGGGGACGCGGGTTTTGGTCCCGATGGAGGAAGGGAAGGTCAGGGCAGATGCGTCGGGATGCAAACAGTCCYGTGTTTTTAACAAATATTATCTTTATAATTACAGCTATTTAGGCACATCTTGCAGTGAAACTGAGGGGGATTCGTTGCTCTTGGTAACATATTTTCTTTGGACTTGACCTAAAAGTTTGCCCGGAGGTACGCTCGAATGTGATACTGAGTTAGTAACCGAACGTTCTCCACGGCAGATTAATATAAGATCAGCGGTAAGGGAATGTCGGTCAGCGGTCTCCATCCGTCTGGGGCAAAACCTTCGCTCGCCGCTCTTTATAATTATTTCATTTTATTTTGTTTTTTCGCTTCGTTGTTGAACTGCTTATAAAAACACTGGTTTGCGGCTTGTACTGGGAATATTTACCTTCACGCCACACATTGCACTGTGAGAAGGATGGAACAAGGATCCAGCTAGCGTGTTCTGGGAAGCAGCAGGAGCACTGTGTAGCTAAACCAAAGAATTTTGCCTCAAAAGTTAGACCATCCTCTCTGTAGCTGTTAAAATAACCGGCAGTGCCGGCCGGGACCCCGGCTAGGCTCTTTTGAGGTTCAACCTTTGTTTTGTCTGCGCTCCGTATGCTCAAAGTTTTACCGCTGCAGCACCCGGTGAGGGGAGCTGTGTTTATTTACACCAGAACTGTGTTTGAGCCGCCGGGCTTTCACTGCAGAGTGCCCGCCTCTCATTTAACTGCTTGTCTAGGGGTGCTATTTACCAAGAGCCATTGTCTACAACAATTAACATTTACATGACAAAGTGCGCCGTCTTGTTTCTTAACGAGCTTCAATTAAGGCGATAAGCTGTTTTCTAGGGAAAGCCCTTGCTTACCTAGGCATGGGGTTAATTTACTTAATTTACTTAAGATGTTGCTTGAGTCTTGGTCTTCGTCGTAAATTTGTGAAAGAAAACATCAGAGAAAAACAGCAGCATTATAATCGCGTGTTTGCCATTGTCATCTTAAATTGTTTTGTATCTTAATAATGTCACATGATTATTAATAATTAAAATATTATTGGCTATTATTACTATTACGGCTCTTACTCCTTCTCTTCTTGAGGAGCGGAGACCCATTTCTCTGCACCTTTTTTTTTTTAACTACTGTGTAGCTTACTACACAGTAAACTTCTGACTTGAGGAAAGAGAGCATGTGGAAATCTGGTAGCAGGCCCTCAGTCTTATGCTTTAACAGGCTCACGCAGCAAGTAACTAGGAAACGTAATCCTTCCCTAGAATTATCGACCTCTTACGTGTTGTTCTCTCAAAGCTTGTGTGGAAAAAAAGTCACTCTATCAATCAAAGAAAAAGTTTTATGTTACGGGACATGAAACCAAACTCAAACCCAAAAAGCTGAACTATAAGTGGGCATTTCTCTCTAAGCAATTTCTAGCACTGGAGGAGACCGGATCAAGTTTATTTAGCATACCAGTGCATTGTAAAACAGTTGGAAGGTAGTTGCAGGTTGTGTGAGTATGCATGTTAACTAGCAGGGATTGGGGCTTATTCTTTGTGAAAAGTGAACAGCAGATTGCTGTGCAAGGCCAATGTTAAAAAGGCAGCTGAATTTAACACCATCTGGAAGAAAAGATCCCTTGACGACTTTCTCACACCGTCAGACAAAACTGGTGTCTCTTGTTCTGTGTCCTTGTCTATGCAACCACACAATCCTGAGTCATTATACTTTTGCTGAGAGAAAATTTGAGAACACATTATGAGTAACTGGTGAATGACCAAGTTTCATTATACCCGCTTAAGTGGATTGAAATCTACGTCTAGAGCTATGAATGGCAGCATTGTTTTCCGCAACGAGGCTGTACTAAATGTCAGCACGGTGTAAAGAAAAACTTGAAGTCTGCAAATAACTTACCAGATCTCAATTATAATATTTTCCCACACTAGCAGTAATATCATTGGTAGTGCCTACAATGCATGAAATACAACAAAAGAAGCCAGAGGGAAAAAATGAGCTCATTTACAAGTTATTTCAGCCAGACAAACACTTTAATTTTCTTAAAATTACTTCAGTACATAGAGCTGGATAATAATTTCCTGAAAATTTCAAGCAACCAAACTGCTTCTTATGAAATTTAAAAAATAAATTGTGCAAACTAACGTATTTATTTTAACCCTACATTTTAGCACTGATAAAATATTAGTAGATGTACTTTATAGTACACAGATCACTTTGTATGAGTCTAGCAGATGATTTCTTCTTTAATGTTAAGCAGAAATGGCAGAAGAAAAGCAATGAGAAATTTATTTCTTCAGGTGCTGGAGGAAATCCACCAGGGCATCTCAGTGTTTACACAGGTACCAGAAGGCCAGCTTTCAGTTCTCTCAATTTTTAACTACTACTTTTTTACCCTCACTTTATAATGGTTTCTGTTATGAGTGCTGTTCAAGTCAGTCCTCTGCTTATGATTCATGCACAATGAAGACTATGAAACGTCTCAAAGGCATGGTGAAGACTTAGTTATGTGTGCCTTGTCAGAATGTGTTTTAAACCTAGGTGACCATGATTCTGTCTGCATTTCATAAAGCACAGTACAGTTCCTGGCATAAAAATTTGAAATGATGAGCAACTACCCTTGTGCTGAGTAACACATCTCTTCAGCAGCTCCAGTTGCTGCATTTCTCAGCAGTTCCGTCGCTGCAGCCCTGGACACTGGGAATGCTGGTGCATTGGGCAGGCAGAGGACTGGTGGGGTAACTGGGCAGGTGTTGGTGCTAGATAAATTATTTTTTGACTTGCTCATGCAACCACTCAGGAATGAGGGGCAGCTGGGGCCATCTGGATCGGGAGCAGAAACAGGGCAACGCAGGCAGGTGATGGGAAGGTTTAAAGAGAAGCCAGTCCTTCACTAGTGCCCTGCCTGCTGAACAAAAGCTGGCACCTGTTGGAGGAGGGAGTTCCTTTCACCACACAAAGTGCTGTTTGTATGAATGGATATATTCATGACCACACCTCTACTTTCCTAAACTTTCCACTAATATGCAATAGCGTCGGGCAGATTAATGATTTTTGTTTCAAATAAAATTGTTGTTGTGAAATATTTTGTTTTGTAGAGAAGCCAAGGACACACTGCCTGTTAGCCAGATATCTCCCTTCCCATCTGAATTAAAAACAGTTTTCTGACATCTTTTGGCTAGAAGGAGTGGTATATGTGCATAGCTGTCCCACAGGGACACTATTTAAAAAGATCACTAAAATTTTTAAAGCATACCCCACTTTCAGGGATTGCTCACCCTGGAGTAAGCATATTTACTACCCCTTACATCCTCCATTATTTTAATTTAGAAGAAAGAATATGCCAGACTTTGACGATTAAATTTTCTATTAAACAGCAAGTGCATGAGGTAAACATTAAGGCATTACTTGTCGCCTTTTCTGGGAATGGGAAAGGAGGAGAAAGGAGCCCTTTGACTGGGCTGTTGCTTGTCAATAGTGCCTGTTTTGTTCTTCCTGAAGCTCTCATTGGTATATAAACACATAATTATAGACATACATTTGTGTATGTATACATATACATCCATAGTTTATGGCGTAAAGCTGGTGTGACCCAGTCAGGGTCAGAGTCTGACATGGATGAAGTTGTGTCATCCACTTTGTGGAGATCAGGATTGAGTCTGACACCAAGCTGTACAGACTTGTTTTATGTATGTATGCAGTAATGCAGTGGAAAGGGAATGTTCAGTCTGTGTCTTTAAATATAATGCTCAAACAACTACTTTCCCCAGAATTCCGTGCAACTAATGCTAATCCATGTTTGCGGAGGTAGGGAAGGGACAGGAGGGGATAGAAATTCCCCTCGCAAACGAAGAGGTTGCGCTCGGTCCGCGGATTCCCTGCCAGGCCGTGCGTCCCTCCACGGTTCCCCAAGCTGATCCTGCTGGTTCGAAGCCCAAGCCACCGACTTAGATCCCCGGCGGCGTCGCCGAAGAGCATCCCCAGCGTCCGCAGTCTCAGTCCAGCCGCGGGGATGCCGCGGTCCAGTCGCCGGGCTCCGTTCCCGCTCGACGACCGCTCTGATTGGAGTTTTCCAGGAGGCCGGTGGCGGCGCGCATGGGATGGGGCAGGAGGCGGCAGATTGCGCCGATGCTCGCTCCGTGGCTCTCCTCTTCCCACTCGTACCGAACCGGTATCCCCTCGCCCGGCCTCATTGCTCCTGCCCTCGCTCCGACCGCAGGGCTGCATTACCGCTATTAATTGCTGTAAGCGACCACCTCTAATTAGCGCTGCCCGCCGAGGAGCCGCCGCTGGAGGCAGCCAGAGCTCTCTTCCCCCGCGTTGCTGAGTAACTGAGGTATTATCGCGACCGACCCGCCGCGCCGGTGTGCTCCTCCGTCAAGGGAGATTCGAAATTCGAAAAAAAAAAACAAACCAAGTCCAGATATTAAGTAGTTACTAAAGCCAGTTAATGACATCGTGCATGGATATTTTAACTTGTTGTAAGTAACAGAAAAGATTAAGGAGAAATCATGCTACACAGGTCTAATGAGACTCTCTTGGCTCCACAGCACTGTCAGGTGCGGCTCAACACACCTGCTCTGCACACGCCACTAAAAGGCTCCTTAGAGGCCCCTGCTGTCACCTCCTACCCAGGGTGCTTTGCTGCTCATTTAAAAATCCATAACTGCCCCTGGAACTTCTGTGCCTGGCCTACGCCATAAAAACACATGTTAAAGGTGGTTTGTGCCAGAATGGTAAACACTTAAATTTAGTGTCTGGGATGCACTGAGTTAAGGGCAAAACTGATCTTTCTCCTTCAGGTGTAGATGCTTGGTTGCCATATTTCTCAGTTCCTTCAGCTGTTACTAAAATCTGAAGCACAGAATCATAGAATGTCCCAAGTTGGAAGGGACCCATAAGAATCATTTAAGTCCAGCTTTTGGAACTGGCCAGGACAGGCCCAAGATTAATAGTGATTGGGTATTCACTCCTCCTCAACGCTGATTATTCAAATATCTGTGCCAAAGCGTAGTGTATGATAAGAACCTAGATATTTTTGCTTAATTATATTATGGTTTTGATGGTACTGTGAGGTGGGTGAGCAGGGTTGCAGAAGGGAGCAAGATCAGCACAGCAACATAATAAATTAAGTAAGGAAACTGCCAGTGCACAGGAAATTGTGATAAGGAATCACCTTCTGCTTAGCCTTTTGATCTCTAGTTTGTACCTCAGCATGGGGAAAATAGTAGCCAGGTCAAAATGGACTTTATAAGTAAATGAGTATGTGAGACAGTCAGCAGTTTGTCTTTAGAGTCTTAGAATAGTTTGTTGGGAAAAATTAATATTTTGTGCTTTGTGTCAAAACTTGGTAAATCTATCTGTGATTCAAATAGGAGCAACATTTCACCTTTTGCAAAAGAACCTGTATAGTCTGAATGGGATCATTTCTCCTTCAGAATAAACTCTGTGTCAATTAAAAGGGGCATATAATAGTTATTTAAAAATTATTTTTTAAAAAATATGTCTCTATTAATAATATCAGTTGACTGAAAGGGACATTGCCATAAAAAATACTCCAGTATCATTGTCATGTAGAATACTATCTGTAAGAAACAATATTTTAGGGTGTAATAAAATAATATAATTATAATCAGAATAAAAGTACTGGTTTAATGTAATTGGAATCTAACCTACAACAACCTTGCATGAGAGAGCTGGAGTCAGTAACAGAAGACCTGCACAGAAAGGATGGTATCACACATATGCAGTTTCCTGTCATCTAATTCAGCAGCAGTTGTGGTAGAGCAGAAAAGGTAAAATTAGCTTTCTTTTTTAAATTAGCTCTCTCTCTCTCTGTCTCTCTCTCTCTCTATATATATATATAGATATATGAATTACTCTCTTTTGCTATTTTCTATCACAGAAAGCAATTGCTGCTGTGTCATGTCAGAATTCACTCTAGGTGTATCAGAAGGTACAGGACTTTGGAAAATTTGGAAAAATTTTTTATTGTTTCTAAAGAGACCACTTCTCTATGGCTGTAATTAGTGTAAGCATACATTGTAGAGATTTCTCTTCAGCTGAGTACTTGGGTGTTACCAATTTCTTACCAGTGGACATAAATATATTGCAGGAAATTTATGAATATTAATTTATGTCTTCCTCTAAATTCCCATAATTCTCATATGGCTCTGCTCATGTAAAAGCTAAGCAGATCCTTTTTTACATACATGGACATTTTGCATATACAAACTCATAGCTTTGAATCTGGAAACCTACAATCTGTATCAGCATTTGCACCGTCATGAAGTGAGTTTACTGTGTTCCATTGTATCCATATGCTTTACATCATTTGTCTCCAAAAGGTCTTTTCCAGCTTAGTTTAGTGATTCTCTGATTCTGTGACTTCATGTGCTGAGGCAATATTCATAGTAAACACAACTCCATAATACAGATCCATAACACAGTCACCAGAAGTAAGCCACCTCTGTCCCTAGACTGTGAGTATTGACAGTATCAAAAACTTCCATTTTTCTTTGCATTGTTCTTTGCTCCGATGATTAACGAGATAGACTAAACTACAAAAAATCAAGAAACCATTTAATGAAATTATCATTAAATTGACTTTTCCCAAAATAGTTGGAGAGAGACTCTAGGATGATATTATAAATTATATTTTGGTTTAATTTCTTCCAGTTTTGTAGGAAGAATACTTTATTTCCTATAGAATAATTTCATTCCTAGTCTGTGTGCAAATATTTATTGTCTTTTGCTTAAAATAAACCTGAAAAGAGAAAGTGATTATTTGCTTTCATATTTTAAAAATTATTCATCATATACAGCTATGTGATATGTTATAACATTTTGCACAGCACTATATTATTAAGTTAATCTAGTGCCCAGAGTCATTAGGCACATTCCTGGATGTCCTTCTGATGTATCTCCAGTCTGCTGAATTTGGAAGTGTGATTATGTAAATTTTTTACTGATAAATAAATTATTATAATTGTAGTTGAAATACCTCTGGAATTCATAAAACCATTGCATCTAAATAATATATTATGAATTACTTAATTATTTATCAAGACTAATTCAAAATAAGTGTAGGGTAAAGCATACATTTATTTTTAAATAGCACCTTTTTTTGCACCACTTCAAAAAATGTTCCAGATATCAAAAATAAAAAAGAGCAAGAGAACCAAGTTTCCTTCATTAGCTGTAAGGAGTTTGTTTTGGGTTAATAATATTACAACAATGGTGCCATTCTTACTGTAAACTTATTATCAATTATAATATATTTTGACTAATATATAGGATTTCTATGAGAAGGAGGACAAGAAGGGAAGAGTTAAAATGGGTGAAAGGTGAGTGTATGTAACAGTAAGAGAAGAACAGCAGTTTTAAATTACACTGAGGAACAGAGAGGAGATGGCAAGATTTCAGTGGCTATATATTTAACAGGAGTGTCAGAGATACATCAGTAATTGCAAAATTACAACAGTGGGTTATGTGTGTTTTCAAGTCAGTATTCAGTGCTAAATGTGGAAAGCCTCAATAAGCAGCCTGGTGGTTATTAGAAGCACTAGGCTGTCCATTTAGCTATATCTGCAAAAGAACTTTATTTTCAGTCTCATGCAAATTTTAATTCCAGACTGGGTTCTAATCACCCTGTAGAAATCATCACAGGCATCATCAGATCTCAGGGTATACAGAATAGCTTTTTTTTTCCCTTTTCAGAAAAGACCTTTATCTGGCTGCTGATGAAATACAGGAAATTGATTGCAGAAAACCTGCAGAGGCATACTTACTGTACCGGATATAGTAAGCCCCACTTGGTGCATTGGCATTTAGACATTTTATGTAAATTTAGTGAGAAAACGACTCCTGTATATGATTTAATATGCATCAGTAATAACTCATAATGTCTTCATGTGAGGAAAGAAATTAAAAATTCATTAGAAAACTAGACTAGTGACACTACATGGTTAAAACATTACTAAAGCATATTTCAGTGTTTTGCTTACACTAGTGTTCTTATCATGGTGCCTCCATTTCATGGCAAAGAAGATAGAGGAGAAAACATTCAACTTAAAATGTCTGCTGGCACACATCACTGGATTTGTATGTCACTAAACAATGAAGGAGCATAGCCTTGAATACCAACTATTTAATTAGCACTTTTGCCAGCCATGCATAGAACCCAGCTCATTTACATGTGTCATGCTTACTGATTATTCCCATAAAAATCTACTGGCTTTTTTAAGTGTATGTCACATTCTAATGTGATAACAAAAGAAAATCAAAACATCTGTTATTATTTTAAAAAACCTTGAAATTCAGAAATCGAATTAAAATTTATAAAATCTTTCTTTCTCTTGTAGGTATATTTTAGTTATTTAATTTAACCTTAAGTGTGGCATAAAAGACTGGATACAACTAATCACTAAGAACTTCAAAGGGTAACAGAAAACCTCTAACAGTCTGCAGTTTAATTAAAGGCTATTATTACAAGCCTCTTGAACATACAGCTACATGTAATGACAAGTGGTCACTTCTAAATGCTGCATTTGAATGGTACCACTCTTGCTCTAAATGCCGCTGATAGACAATGCTGAAACATGTAAATTCTTTCAGGGAAAGACTCCATTTTGAGCATAAATGCAGTACATTTTTGAAATATTTCTTTGAAAGAATTCCATTTTGAAGCATTTTGCTTAGAAATATTCACTTGTTTTGCTCTTGTCTCTCAACATCTGCAAAATGGATAGAGTATCATTGAAGAGATATGCTAGTTCATAGAAATGTAAGTCAGCCATTTCATCACATTTTTCCTAGAAACATATAATATACAAAAACATTCTCTGGCTATACACACAAGAAACATAAGATAATATATATAACATAAAGGTTTAATTTCTCAGTGAAATTAGGAATGTCAACCCATTTGCAATTATAAAAAAATAAGCTTGTATATATTTTTATAAGTGTTTAATGAGCAGTAAGTATCTGTAAGAATGTAGTCTATCAAATAAAGGCCTATCAAATAAAAAATATACTGTACTGACTCCCAGTCATTGAGCCCAATCCTGTAAGGTCCCTGCTTTTCAGGCAGTCTTTATTGTCTTACGGTGTCTTTTAAATTCAGCATCTCCTATAATTAGGAGCTGCTAAAACAGAGTCTTAGGTTCATGCTATCATACATAAAATTGGTATTTGTCATGAATGGATACAATCTTCTGTATTTTCAGTTTTAAACTGACGGTTTTTAATGTTTCATTCCTGTAGCTTAGCTCCCTCAGGTGAATCCCAATTCTGTGTCTAACTTGCCACCAGTTACATACTGTTAAAGACCACAGAACTTTTGAATTCTCAAGTACAAAATGATGAGTTAACCCAAAAATGAGCCAAAGAACATGCAATTTTAATGTTCTAATAATTTTAAAATATTAATAATATTCCCCCTCTCAAAAAAAAACTTAAATAATTACAGACACTTTAGTAATTTTAAAAAAGTTTGTTATCTAGGTCTATGAATACTGAATTTAAATCTGTATGTGTTAATTAATAATTTGCAGAGTGCAAAGGAAACAACTCGGGTTACTATATTTTGAGATGCTGTGAAAACTTGTAGGAAAAGTAAAAGAATTATCATAATCAAGACAGGTCATCAGTATTTTTTGGAAACCTAGATGTAGCATTTAACAAGTAAAAAAAAGGCAATGAATATGTGAGTGGAAAAAAAAAATCTGAAACACAAATAAATATTCAATAGATACAGATACTGAGTAATTGAAATAGACCAAAGGGTGAAAAGAACAAGTTACAAGGATAAAATATGATTTAAAAAAATACAAACGCAAAAAAAAGAAATTGCAGCAAGCCCTCATATGCAGTGTATTTTAAAACATCCTGTTGGAGCCCCATAATTTTGGCAGAGGAATATTAGACTGCCCAGAATACAACTTGCCATTAAAAAAGATGTATAATAAATCAAATTGAGAAGATGCAGAGAAAAAAAATGGAAAAAGCTATAAAAATAACAGAATGGAGGCATTGCTTCCAAAGAAAAGATTATGAGAAATTACCAAGCTAACTGATGATCAAGGGAAATATGTGTGGGTGCTCAGATAAGGAATAATTTCAGCAGCCAAAAGCTTGTATTGTGTTGGTCATTTTTTGTATACACCCAGAGTTTTCTTTACGGTTAACCAAAAGTTGGCCAATAAAACACAAAACACCATGTAACATTAGGGCCATGCTGATGTGATCAACTATGTACCTAGGAAAGGTAATTARGAATGTAAGCACAGGAGATCGTTGTCTGAGTATCTAAAAAACTCCTAGTGAGGAGGTGGATGGTGGGTTAGATTGAAAGAAAATAATGTTGACTCCATAGACTGATCCATTTAAATCCAGAGTAAAGAATACTCCAGAGAACTTATTGTAGGTTACGGTCCTGCATTCTTGAGAGGATTGATTAGATCAGCTCTTAGATCTTATTTACATCTCTAAATTTTTATATTAGATAGTTTTGATTTAGATTTGATTCCAGGTGATGTTTTCACCTGAGGCTAATCTTCAAATAAAATGTTTTCTAAAGATAAATGTGGATAGTTGTCTGCATGCTCATTTTGAGAAGCGCATATAATAGAGACCAACTGAGATAGTGTTTGCTGCCCAGACACCATCACTGGAGTAATAGGAATACAAATATTATCTTGAAATATAAATTTTAAAAATCAGAAATTAAAAGGTGTTGAAGATCCCAAAGGTCTAATTATGTTAGATATTGGCACATTACTCCCATTTATTCGACACTCCATAGATATCTACTGCCTTTGTCTTCTTTTTCACAGTTTCTGGTAATGCAGTGTATGAATTAGTCCTTTCTGTGAGTGCATGAAATACAAATACAGCATATCGTGTATTATTATATTGTGGTCTATAGTAACATGTTTACAAATACAATGGTCAAAAAAGGTATCTTTAAATTTTTGTGGTTTGGCTGTTTGCACTGTCTTTTAAAGATGCTTGCATCTTTCTACTGAAGTCACTGAATGATGTTGGTAGTATTGCAAAATCAAGATCTCTTTATGAATGTCTGTAGAACGTTAAAATTACTGAGTGTCAAATATTTATTGTATTTGAGTAGACATTGACAGAATACCAGGCCAGGTTACTTTCAGAGAGATCTGTCCTAGTTTCCTCCTTAACTTCCAGTTTTAGCATAGCAGGAACGCTCATCTGCCTTGTTCAATAAGAAGAATATAATCCTGCCCACCAAATTCAAGCACTTTGGCAGTATGCTATGAGAGCTGATTTGGTGTTTCTGAGTTGTTCTCTATGTCATTACTGCTGTGCATAATTTATAGTTATATACATATATCTATCTGTCTATATTTATACACATACATAGTACATAGACTATATGCAATATAGGTTATATTTTATGTACAATATAGAATTATCTACCTAGAGAGAATTTATTCCAGTGTAGAACTTTTTTGGTCATTGTTTGCCAAATTAGAGAGAAAAAAAAGACCTTTCAAAAATTGTAGCAGGCATAGGGCCTGGCGGTCAGCACCCTAAGACAGGAAATGCCTAGTCATGATGACTGGACCTTAGAAGCTTTATTTTCTGACTTTGGAAAGGGCTTATCTCTCCATAAGCCCATAGGTCACTTTCCTTTTGACCCCTACTATTGGACAATTTCTAAAACTCCTGTATCCTATAAAAACCCCTACTTTTGTCTCTGAGAACCTCTGGGCAGAAGATTCAATAAAGATACCCCTGTGGAACCTCACACAGCGCTTCTCCTCTCTCTCCCTGCGTCTGCCTAAGGCACTTAGCAAGCAAAGCGCTGAAATCACAAAATGAGCGGATAATCACGAAAGAGCTGATATCACCTAAGCTTGCTAAGGTAGCCTGCACCTGGGAGCTGCTTGGGAACTCAGACAGGCTATGCTGAACAGGATTGTGCTATCCGGGACCCTGTGGTAGTCCACTGGGGGTACCCCAAAACCCAGCCGAGGCCACATTAAAAATAATAGAAATGATATGTTTTTTAAAAAGGAAATAGAAGTGGGAAAAAAGAGCTATCAACACTAAATCACAGAATTACAGTATCAGAGAATATTCTGAATGGTAAGGGAATCCATTTTAACATTTTTTTTCCTTATAATTTCCAATAGTAACTAGGCATGACAAAGTCAGTGGGTTGTCTTACACATTTTCTCATACAGTCTTTTTTGCTCAAATATTGCTTTGAGATTTCATGATGCCAACTACATCTTGGTGTGTATTAGATGTCACAAAGAGTTGGTGAAAGTGTGGGCATGGCCCTCACACGATCTGTCTCTTGCAGTTTCTCCACATTTCATTTCTTGTTTTCCTCCCTCAGATATTCTGTGCTTGCTATCTTTTCCTCCATACCAATGCAGAGGATGATTTTCCACTTTCCATCTGACAATCTCAGTCTTCTGATGGAGCACCTAGAAGAAATTCATATGAGTATAATTAAATACTGGGCAATCAGTCAGCTCTGTTACTGGGTGGTCAAATCTCCCATCAGTCTGGGAGAGCTTAGATGGTGCATTCCTTATGTAGACAGAAAGTGGGAATTATTTTACAACTGATTCAACTTTAAAATTCCTTATCTTTTCTTGCTGAAGCCTTTATCCTAAACACTGCACAGAGATAAAAACTATTTTTGTATACTGAACTATACCCTTTCCCTAGTAAGAAGGGCACACTCTTAAGTTTTAGTTTACTAATGCAATATTAAAATAACCAAAGAAGTCTATTTTGCATTTGTGATTATTAATATTTTTATTTTATAATTTGTGTATATAATTATACACAAATCCAGCATGTCAAAACAATGGTCCTGGACATATATTAAATGTCAAGGTTTGTATTGATTTGCTCTTTGTAAATATAGTTGTAGTTTACTAGTGAGCAACGAAGTATCTTTTCTTTCTCCTAACTGTGAAATGTACTGTGTGAATATCTAAACTCCTGCAATACGGATGATAAAACAGTCAAGCGCAGAACCTAAGTGCTGAGCTGCATGATATCAGATCAGATACCCTGGATATGTGCTGTACATGGTGCTATCCTGCCTTTTACTGAAGGATTCTTCCTTTCACTGGGGACAAACACTGTGTTTTTGTTGAATGAGGTCAGAAGAGAAGAACATAAGAATGGAAGTGCTTGAGAACACATCTGGAGAGGGAAAAAAAACTACTATTGAAAATTTTCATGTTTGCTGAAGTGTTTAGATATTACTCAGGGAAAAAAAAAGGAAAGAAATGAAAATGTTTGCTCTTACTGTTATTAAAACATATCTCTCTGCATTCTAATATTCCTTCATGGCATCAAAGGTGAGATTAGTTCTCTCCTGTCTAATCAAGTTCTAGACATGTTGTTGTAGTTGCATTGCTAAAAGTGCCTCTACACCTAACAATCTTTTATACAAAGGAAAATAACAGCACTGCAAGACTTTTAAGGAAACATGGTGCAATATTTGCATATGGGAATACTTGATATTACAATCGATTTTAAAATGTCAAAATAAGAAATAATAGGGAAATTACTTTTATTATTAAATTCTAGAATGTAGATCATTTTACAGTTGCATTTGTGTTCTAGAAACACAAACACTTATTTCTCACAAAGAAAAGAATGAGAAATAGATTTGAACAAAAGAAAGAAATCAAAAATAATTGAAAATTACAAAAATTAAAATTATAATTGAGTATGCTAGTTAACATAACTAGTTTAAACTAGGTATAATATAATAAATACTAAATCCAAGTAAAATATCTTTGTTGGGTAATACATGGCATGTGACTTTAAATTTAATTTCTTTGTGTAGATGTATTCTTGCCTAAGTTAATCGGAAAGCTAAGCATCAATTTCCCTTTTTTTACAGTTCCTCACTTATATTTCCACTTCAAACATCGCTTTTATTAATTTGGAAAATAGAATTAAGTCAAGACTGGTGACTAGGTGACTAGTGTAGATAAAATATAGCTGAGTAATAAAGAGCAAGATTCTATTATGACAATGAGCAATTTAAGCAAACCTATTGATTCCCCTGCTCAGAAATCCGGCAGATTCTCAGCCTATACAAATGAAGAGCTAAGAAAGATTGCATCTTTCTTTAAAACGTGATTTTAATCATGGCAGTCACCATAAAGTTTGGCAATATTTTCTGGTAATTCGTGTGAGTAAAAATTGAGCTAAAGCCAGGATTTCTAGATTCCCACCTATTATTCTATACAGATAGTAGTGCAGACACAAATTTCTGCATTAGTTGTAATGAATTTGTTTTACATCCCTCTATTGACAACGTTTGATTCTCCCTGCACAGCACTTTGGTACAATGAGCAGAGTCCCTACATTTTTTCATCACACGTCTGAAATTGTTCTGGCTATTAAATGTGGTCATTTTAATTCATTAAAAAAGCTTGTGCTCAACTTGAGCCTAAATTATAAAAAAGAAAACAACCATCTTTAAGAAAACAAAAGCAAGCAAACTAACAAACAAAAAATGCCCCCTCACCAAATCCAAATACCAAACACCATGACGACAAAATAAATCCTGCTTACTTGCTTGATGGTTATTGACTTAATAAAGTGAAAAATACTGTCAGAAACATGCTCATGTAAAACTACAGTGTCTAAAGTAAGGAGGGGAATTATTTTTCCAGTTGAAGTGCAACATTTTGCAAAGTTTTTTTCCATGTTTGGCATAAAGGCAATTTAAAATTATAGATGTTCCAGTTCAGACGTAAATAAAAGGGTTTAAAAATTTATTGCTGCTGAATGTATTTTGTGTCAAAGATTAATTTCCAAATTAATCTTTCAAACCAGTGGTTTAGGTATTCTAATATTATTTCCACACTTAATTCAATATGTGGAAAATAAAAGGTTCATTGTTACACAACAGTTATTTTTCTAACTTTCACAAGTGTCAACAGATTTTACAGTTTAAAAATTAATCTCAAAAATGAAGCTACAAAGTACCAAAATCAGCATATATAGATATATAGATATATAGATATATAGATATCTAATTTACTAATTTTAAACAAAAATTAAAATAGTGTTTTAAAAAAGGTGGTATTTTTGAATAGTTAACAGAAAAATACTGCAACATACAATATGAAAATAAATGCCAGTGAATATGATATTGTCAATGTGTCAGTGGTGTAACAGCTGTTTGAAATGAAAAGTATGTAGGAACCTTTTAAGAATGTAAACTATACCTCCAAAGTAAAAACAATCGAAATTAAATACTTGATAATTGCATTTCCTTTTTTTTTTCACTAAGCATGAAATGTGTGGAAGAGAATAGGGCAAAAATCTCCACACAGGTAATTGAAATGAGCTGCTTTTTTCTGCTTCTCAATCCACTTACAATGTGATTGCTATTCCCTATGTACCTGGAAAGTAGTCAAAAGCCAAAGACAATGCATACTCTTCAGTGTACACTTCTAGGAGCTCGTTCAAAGCCTCCAATTTTGAATAAAAACGTCATTTACTTTTTGACTTTCACAAAGAATTTTTCACTCATTTTGGGTCAGATTGGGTCAGATTTAATTAGAATTTCCCGCTAACTATAATAGTAGTTTCTGCCGAAAAATCAGTCGCCTGGTGGGCATCACTGTGAGATTCCTACAGAAGAAAGAACCTGATGTCTCATAAAAATTGGATACTGATAGAGAGGTAGCTGTATGAAAGTTGGAAAATGAAAGAAGAATTGATACCAAATAAAAGTTGATACTCAGAAATAGAAGTTAAATGTGGTATTTTGGCTGTTGGGTCTTCTTTAGGCCATAAGTGAAAAACTAGTATTTTTTTAATTCTTCAGCCAGAGAAAGGCCTCAAAGGTAAGAGCACTGACCCTAATCTCATTCCTTACTTCAGCATATGTTCTAAGTAACTTTTTCTTAAGTAAACTGACTCTGGGAATTATACACCCAGAGTTGCTCTAAATTCAGCACTCTGCCCAGGGACACTGCTGATAAATATGTAAGACTGCCACTGGCTTAACTAAGCCAATTTTAGGCCTAAACATTCTAAAAATCACTGTCTAAACATTTCCCTACTGATAGTGTTTCATGCAGATGACCTGTTTCAGATATCCTGACTTTCATGGTATGATATTATGTGTGCATGGAGTTTAATTGTGGTTAAAAGGCCAAATTCTAATCTCATCTGTACAAGGGTTACATCTTGAGTAAAGCTATTAAGGTCAGATGAGTTACTTTAGATTTACAACAGCATAAGTAAAACCTTATAGGATATATTCACATAAGAATTTTTATGCTTGTAAAGGTTACGTGCTTGAGCACCTAAGTTTTCTCTTAAAGATAAAAATTTTGGGTTTTATGTCTAATATTAGATGCCTATTTAATTTACATATTCCTGTAAGTTAGTCGTTTATAATTCATATGTAAATGAAAACACTTAAAAATAATCTGTCTTTGAATTTGAGGAGATAGTGTGTGCATAGATAGAGGAATAAAAGTATTAACTTTTTTCCCCAGGTTAGGAATGACAGTCCATTTCTTCTCATGGAGGTCTTATATAGACTCAGTCCTGTAGTATAAAGGATAGCATGCTTTTTTAAAAATGGTTTTACCTTTGGCAGATGTGGCCCTAAGTGTGTGGAGGCTGTGACATTCATGGCATAATGTATGACAGCCTATAAAACAGAGGAGCATCTTTCCGATTCCCTCAAAATAAAGTGAGGGAATCACGCTGACTTCCTAAGGATATGCACCTCCTTCAGAAGAAACCAAAAGACTTTTTTTTTTGAGTTATAGTAATGGCCAAAAAAAAAAAATACTTGGCACACTCACCAGGTGATCTATTAAAAATATTGAATAAACTTTAACTAATGCATCAATAAGATCAGTGTTTTGACATGATTTTTTTCCACTTAGTTTAGCTACGTCTTTAGGTAAAAACAAATAGTGTATATATACAGTATATGCCGTTGAACGAAACTGGACTAGAGAACTAAACACAGCTATGAATGCTTCCATGACAAAAAATATACAGTGGCTTAGGACTATCCTATTTTCTTCTAGGCCTGATTTGTTTCAGTTAGGTTGACTGGAAATAATTTTGTTGCTGTGCTAAAAGGAGACAAATTATTTAACTGAGCATAACATTTTACAGAAAAAAAACCCACTAAACAAAAAACCCACCAACACTTCTGGAAAGTATAGAAGTGACAAATTTGAAAGCTGGAGGGAAAATATTTTGATAGATAAAGAAATCCAGGGAAAAATAAGAAGGAGGTTTAAAATACCCAAACATAACTGTATTATAAATTTTGAGATAACCAAAAATCTCGTATAGGGGAGAGTGTTACTGGCAGAGGCGTGAGGCTTATAGTGGGTTTACATAACAAACATAGGGGAAGAACCCAGAAAATGCTCTGGTAGGTAAAGGCGGAAACGAACCCAATTAGCAAAGAACCAGGGTTACAGAATGACAATGTAAATGTAACTGAGAGTCAGAGCTGTTTTTCATGGACAGTTATTAGGATTTCGGGGTTTGGAATTAATAATCTTGAACAAAAGAAAATTAGGAAAACAAAGTATACTTATTAAATATCAATACACCAGGGACTAAAATTACTGATGTTTGTTGAAATGCATATGGCCACCTTAAGAAATTTCTTAAACAGTAACTAAGCTAGATTTAAGTATTTTCTGCTATGAAAATACATTTTGCATTGATTTTTTACTATTTACTTATGAAAAAACCAGCAATTTTTTCATATAATCACTCTCATTTAAAGTTTGAGATGCTTTTGTATTTTTTTCTGACATTAAAATTTTACACATAGATAATAATTGCTTTGGAATAAACTGTAAATCATAGTCCTTATAATTCAGCATTTCAACATAGTATTTCTGGTTTCATTAGTATAGTCCTTTATATGTAAAACCTGTCAATTCTGCCTATCCATTCATGTTTTAAAGTAACCTGCTAGCAGGTAAACTCTAAAGCAGTGTTGTATTCATTTCTGTAATATTGGGATTTTAACTGCTCCTTTTAGTAATCTTGATCAAATACCAGTGAATAGTAGCAAAAGTAAAATCATGGGTGCTATACAATAACTCCTGCCATAGAAAGCAAGGCTGACTGCATTTAATAAATGGGATAATTCTCAAAACCTGAAAAGAATATTTTAAACCAGATAAGAGGAAGTGGTGTTTCTTAAGGTAAGCTACATAACTGATGTATAGGAGTCACTTCCAAAAGCAATAACCAGGATGACACTCCAGCAGAGTATTAGGATTTTATGACAACTCAATTAGCCACAGTTATGTTATATGAGAAGTAAACTGCATACAGATAAACAATCAACAAGTCAAATAACAAAACTTTTCCTCTGGATTGATAACTTCATCATGGGCCTTTGCTATTTGTAAATTATTTTTCTTCAATTTAGATAATGCTGGCCAGCTGGAGAGTCAAGTCAATCTGATCAAGGATTTCAATTCCAATTATTTTTTCTGGATACCTAATTCCCACAGAATTAAGGGAAATTACATGTGGCACAATAGTGATTATAAATTCATTAGGATTGTGATTAAAGGTTTTGTATGAACAAAAGCCCAACAAAAAAATCCTCAGAGAACTTGTATTCTTATATAGAACATAGACCAAGATGATCTTTCAGGTCTAGAAACTGGAGATATCTTAAATTTGATATTTTACACATCAATAATTTTAGAAGATTAGTGCTATGGTTTGTTAAATCTCAGAAAATATGATTTACACAAGGTTTCTTAAGGTACTTTCAAGGTATTCTTTCTTTGATAAGGCTATTTATTAGATCAAATACTCCTTTGGAATTTAAAAATTAAGCTTTCTTTTTATCTGTAGGAGAACTGTAAAAGCATAAAGCCCCTTCTTCTGTAAAATCTGATCTTAGCTCTGCATTTGTCGCCCTTTTCTGCAAAATTTTATCAACCCTCTTTTGAGACAGAGGAAGACTCCTGCAAGTCTTTTGCATGCATTTCCTTTTATTATTCTGGTTTCTTTTCTGTCTGATTATTATATAATTTTTTCTTTATGGTTTCCAATATGCATTTTGTTTCCTCCGTCCAAGTCTCAGAGACCTCTTCTTCCTCTTTTTTCCTACACCCTTTGACTTTCCTACGCTTATCATTCAAGTATGATGAATGATCTTTCTCCTAAGTCAGTGAAGTAACTCTGTGCTGTGTGGTTATATGGTTATCTGTTACTCCAGCCAACTCTTCTAAATTAGTTTAGTAACTTAAAAAACAAATTGGCATAAATAAGAGAAAAACCTGCTCTTTTTTTTAATGTGAGTGGGTTATGGATATTGCTGGAATCATTATTTAAAGACTTTTATCCATTGTGGCAAGAATCACAGGACCAAAATTACAGTGCATTTTATGTATGCTTAACCATCATAGAAGCAGTAAAAGGCAAGGCGAATTTACAATGCTTCAGAGTATAAAATATCTCCAGAATCACATTGATATGTGCATATGCATACTGAAACACAGAATAGTAGTTTTAATGGGAGATTTTAAAGATGGATTAAATAATTTCAGCTCTACTCAGTCCAGTTTCCGCAAAAATATATGTATACTTAAGTTTTCTTAATCAAGTCTGCTTATGTACAAATATACACATAAATAAGACATTATTGTCATCTCGGCACTGTTTTTAGGATGTCATTTATTGCTCTTTCTCAATTAAATTTAAATTATGAAGTCATGTCTCAGAATAAACTGGTGTCAATTTAAGACCCAGGAAGCATTTTTCTTGTTACTATATGTTTCCCATTGATTAAGAAGTAATATTTTTTTAAATTTGGGTTATCTGCATTATGTGCTAAATAAAAAAATTTAAAATTAATGAAAGTGTCTGTTGAGGATCTCAGACTACTGACACAACACACAGTCAAATACAAAGTGTCTAAAAACAGAAATCACAGCCATTAGATGAAATAAATCCTTTTCTAGCAGTCCCGAGGTCCTGCTCAGGCTTGGTGTCACACCAATGGTTTGCTGAGATGCTAAATATTTCATTTTCTACCTTTTCACTTTTTCACAGAATAGAGGGGAAAAAAAGTGAAATTAAAAGTACTTAAAATTTAAAAGGAAAAAAAAATCTGTTAACCATGTATTACCTACATTCATACTACCTTTTCTTGACCAAAATGCCAAATTCCATTTTGTTTAGAATGTTGAAAAACAGTGCTTGGTCAGTGTCAAAAGGCTCAGGAAGAGTTTCTGAAATGTGTTTATCCACAAAGGCCAAGTCAGCCTCAGTATCAGTCAAAAACCTTTTAGGTTGTTGTGTAATTTTTCTCTAAGGCGAGATGTTACTCTGAAGCATTATATCTCACACGGTAAGAGATGGAGAGAGACAAAAAATGTTGCTCTAGAATACATAATTTACCATCTTTCAACTGCTCTTGTTCAGGTTTTGGCCTTTATTTTTGCTATATGCATAGAGATTAGGTATTTCTTCTTAAAAAATGCATTTTATAGACTTAGTTACACATTCTGAAATAAAAATATCAGATTCTAACAATAAAGGAATGCAGAAACAGCATGTTTCTGTAATAATTTTGCAATTAGTTTTGCAAAATTGCAAGCAATTTTGCAATACAGAGACTATTATTATAGAGATGTACTGGGATCATGAGTAATACCTTCAGTGAAGATAATAGCAATAAGAAAATCACTATTTAGAAACAAACATGTAATCTGGACCTCTGTTTTAAGTGACTGTATCTCCAACTCCTATGGTACTATGAGGTACATTAACATATGATGAATGAGGGGAAAAAATAATGCATGCAAAATCAAATATAGCAAATCAGATGTGTGTTGAAATGTTATCTGCAAATATCTAATTAAGGGAAGGAGTTGAAAATGGAATGCAGCTATTATGGAAAAGACCTAAACTTGTCCCATTAAATACAGATTTTCAGATACTGTTTTCAGATACATACAAAGAGCAGTGTTACATTAGGAAGGCAGCTGCACCCACATTCAAGGAAGACCCCTGAAAATTTCTTTGTGGTATTTTTTGAAATAGATGTGTAAGCAACATTACAGAAGAGCAGAGCAGAATGAATACTACATGTGATATGCTTTTGTGAGGGTTTCTGGCCATAATTGCTATCAGGCTCTCGCACTTTTTCCAATCTTTAGCCCTCAATATTGTTAAAAACCCTTCTCTAGTTGTACCCTTGTCACCTTAAGAGCACACATGGGGCCAAAAGAGCTTTACTTGACATTTCTTACAATATTCTCAGGTAGAGTGTTATCAAAATAAAAACCTAACACTGAAGAACAGGGTGATAATAGTTCTGTGTAACCATATCTTTGCTCCTACAGTACTGTAGGGTTTTACTTTTGGAAGGTGGAAGGAAGAGTGCAACCTCCTTTTCATAGATCAGAACAGTGACTGTAATGAAATGCAGCACAGCAGTATTGCTTGTTGCACTTTTCACTTTTCTGTTTGAGGATTCTGGTTGTAAACCTACAGATCCAGGGATGATATTAACTTAGTTGGCTGGACTTCACACCAAGATTTCTTTGTTGCTTCATATTGTATCACAGGAATGACTACTCTAATTGGTTTTTTTTAGCATGATGATGCTTTAAAATATTTTTTCATAGTATTCTGTGATAAAATGTCAAAATTATACAGAAAGTACTCAAAATGAAAAAAAAATCAGTAATGAGTAGATAAGTTTTTTTTGTGGCTTCTTCACAGCAATTTTCTGTAAAACAGTACTATGCTCAGATAAAGTTAGTGCAGTGGATAATTCTCAGGCATTTGACTGTACTTTCACATGGATGCTTCATATTCTAATTCAACACTTGTGTTGTATAGCAGGTGGTATTGCCTTACTTTCTTGTTATGTTACCTATATTATTTAATGAAATTTCATGCTTCTTATTTAATGAAAGTAGGAGTCTTCAAAACAGATATATAGTTTGCTCTGCACTAGGACATCTGCATTAACACATATTTGCAAAAGCACCAACGTTAGCATTTTTGCTAATGGTACAGAAATGGTACTTTCATTTCTGTCATGGTAGCAAAGACTTACCTACCTGCATTTTCACAGGTCACACAAACATTGATGGAATAAGGTTTTTGCCATAAACTGGGGTTTGTGATTTCTTAATGCTGCTATATTGCTTTGAATCTGTTCAGTTCCACAGAAATAAAGCATGGTGAAGACCTGATAGGTCACCTTTCTATGCCACTGAGGGATTGTTCCTTAAAATGTTTTATCTTGAAAAGAACAGGAGCCCACTACTGCCCCAGGAAACTTTTCAACAGTATAAGAGAATTCACTTTGTTCATCTTACATTTGATTTTTCTTCATTTCATTTAGATACTTCTATTTAATGAAAATAATCTGACAAACAGATGATGTCATTTTTCCAGACACATTCTCAAACACTTGGGACCTAATTCTGAAGTCACTACTAATGTACAATGATGAAAAGTTAGTCTCCAAATATAATTCTGCAAGATGCTGGGCACACCCTGTGAAGCTTTGTATGTCTCTCAAACTCATCACCTTGTGGTTGAATTCCAGGCCCTTTTGCCTTTGTATGCAGACTTCCTGATAACATTGCCCTGCCTAATTTGACCTAGATATTTGACCTTCTTCTGCCCTCTCTTTTTCACTAATGGTATTACCCATGCTGCCCTGGCTGCCTTCTTCATCTGTTTTGTCTCTTCTCCATTCACATCCTCAGCAAACTGAATTAAGAAATACTCACATTCTTCCTAGCAGAAGCCATAGGGAATTCCAGGCTTTGGCATCAAAATTAAAGCAAGATGTGTGTGATATTGTTGAATGTTTATTAGTATATTTATTTTGGAAGTTATAAATATTGAAATAATCAACCGCAAGGTAAAGTTGCTTTTGCTAAATAACTGAGGTTATTTAATTTTTGCTGTGACATTTACATCGGTCTCATTTGATTCTGTTGTCAAACTTGTGATGAAATTGTACTAAAAGTAAATTTTGGGAAAAAAAAAAGATGTTTGGTTTGGAAATAAAATGTCTAAGAAAGCTTAAAAAAGCATTTTAAAAAGTTCAAGAAGGTTAAAAATGCTTAAAAAGTTAAAGTATAATGCTCAAAAATTTTAGTGTTTAAAAAAATTTTAATGCCTAAAAATGGCAGAAAGTCAAAGAAAAATTATACATGTTTATTTAGTAAAACAGTGGTAGTAGTTGGATTCTGAAATTCCCATAGAGAAAAAAATCTGCAATTTTCCATAGGCTTCATACTCCAACATCAACTATAGCTTGCGCTTCATTAAATTCAGAAATAATTTAAAAACTAAGAGGAGTCCTTTTCTCCTTTTTGTTCTACAGTTTTTATTTGTATAACAGAATTCTCCTGCGTCCTTGCCCTTGAAATAAATATGAAAAAATATACAACTCTGTAATTTATTTGAAATGAAACCAAAGTATTCTTTAACATATTTATTTAAAAAAACTTGTGATTTGACATTTTTGCCAAATCTGTCCACTCATAAATCAGTCTCCAACAAAACTATGATTACATGAAAGTGACCTTGGTAAAATCATACAACTTGATGCCTTTAATACTTATCTTTCTCTTTTCTTGGAGATACAGAAAATTTATATCAAAACTTTCTTCTTTGAACTTCTTTTTAGGTGCAATGATATCCTTGTGTATGTAGCAGAGTAACTTTCTTGCTGTCATTCTTAGTTACCTCAGTGTATTTCTACAAACTCTTAATTGAGGTGAAGCTTTATTCCTTTATTTATAGACATTATTTATTTGAAAAATGAGAATCATAACCACAAAGAGAGAAAAACCTGTCTGTACACTTGCTCCCACACATCTACCACCTGCCAGATAACAATCATATATTCAGATTTCCTTCATATGCATTCTTGACTGTGTTTCTTCACCTACTGATCCTTTTGCTTTGCTATATCCAATCACTGCTTTCGTGTGGAAATGGGTCTATTCAGAATTCTAACCCTTCACACATGATTTCCTTGTTCAACACTGCTCTGCTCCAGACTATTGCATTGCACCACAGAAAGAGCCAGTCTTTCACTTTATCTAAACATAGATTTTTTTGTTGTTGTTTTTTTGTTTTGTTTTGTTTTGAGTCCAGAGAATAAATCGGAATAGGGCCTGATTTGTCATGTGAGGGATACTGTGAACAATTGCAAAATCCATGCCTACATTTCAGTGGACCCTGTGCTGGGAAAATCTGACTTAGAATATATTGCCATGAAATTAAAATTTGAATTTTAAGCTTAGAATTCATTAAGTACCAGATGAATAGGAAAAACTCTGAATATTATGGGTGTTCATACATGATGGTGACTTTCATACAATTCATTATTATGTTTGGAGGTTTTTAACCGGCTGAGTGCTAGGATTTGGATTTTGTTCTGAACAAAGACATTTGCTCTGAACAATTTCTGTCGAAGTTGTGCAACTGACTACCCACCTGAATGTTTAATTTAATGCCACTTATTCAGCCAGCTGCTGATGCGTAAAAACTACCACTGGTATCACCTGTCTCTTATCGTAGTCACTGACATGGCCCAGCTTCACTGAGTTTGTGAAATATGAGTACTCTGCTTGACTGCAGATAAGTACACATTGTTGTATCACTAAACAGCACTTTTCCCAGCCTAGTCCTTACAATTTTTTATTCCGATTTCCTTGGTACAATCTGTGCTTTTACACAACCTTCTGCATATATTACAAACATTTCCCACAGAGTCTTTCATTTTACTATTATTTGCAACTTTGCAATATTTTGCTACTGCTGCCATGCAGTAGCAGACACACAATTAATGAGAATTTTGGTATCTTTCATTCTACACAGAAGAGATGTAGTACTTCTAAAGCCTGGGATTTAATGATGTTCTGTAGGAAAACAAAGATAGCAGAGCTTGGGTTTGGGGTTTTTTCACCCTGCCAAATTTCATGGAAAATCTTGCTTTTGATTTCTTGTCCAATGTGACCCATTTTTCCAGAAATGATAAGCACTTATTTCTGCTGCTGAAATAAATGGAAAAACACAGAGCTTGTAGAAACCCAATTTTCAAGTATTAATATATGAATGCTTGGGTTCTTTTCTTTTTAGCAATTATCTATGCCTAGTGTCATTTTGCTGTTTATATTACAAGTGAGATTATAGCCAAAAAAAAAGTAAAATCAGTCATTTTACTAGGAGTTTATTTTCAGGTGTTTTTTCTTCTTGTGTTTTCAGAGTAAGCAGGCAAGTGAAGCTGAAGAAAATGGCACAGGTGATTGAGGGGATTGCTTGCAAGAGTATTTGCAGTGTCATATTGAAAATACATTTTGGAAAGATGGAATGAAAAAGAGGGATGTTTTGACACAGAATTTGGGAGGAAGAGCAAAAATATTTAAAACAAGAATCAGCATCAATAACTCAATTAAATTGCTGGAAAGCATTCTTTTGCTTGTAAAAGTCTAGTGCTTTTAGGCCAGGAAGCCATTTCCTCATACAGAAGCTGCCCACAGCACACTATGATTGTGGTGGTGGACTAATTGCTGCGACACTAACACCTGTCAGCATCACCTCGAAATGGTGAGCTCAGGAGAGTGCCTGAAATCACATCTGAGGAGAGGGGGGGTAAGGGAGGGAGGGTATAATTAATAAGCTTGTGAGAGGGGTGAGTGGTGCTTCTGCACAAGAGGATACACCAAGCCATGGAGTGCAAGGAGAGCTGTTCTGACTGGAAGTGATAGAAGAAGATGTGTGGTGAGTGACCGCCAGATCTCCTGGGTAGCAGGGCTTGCTGGGAGCTGGGCTGTTGCAAGGCAGTGAGGATGTGAGCAGGAGAAGGGGTGCTCAGCAAGGGCCTGAGGCTGCTGTCAGAGCAAGAATAAGCTCTGAAGGAGGCTCAGAGTCTGCAGCAGCAGCAGGGTGCTGACATACTGGGGGATGCTTACGGGGCCTTTGCCCAGGAGATGAGGATATGAGTCATGTAACTCTCTTCAACCTGCTGGTAATGGAATGACCATTGTTAAGCAGCCTGGCGAGGGCACATTTGATGTCTCCACTGAAATGGGAAAGTTGTTTCCTTTGGACTGGAAAATATTATATTTATTGATTTTTTTAAAAAGTCAATCTTAAAAATTACAATCTAGCATTCCGAATAGTTGCTGTTTAAGCTTGTTTATAATTCCTGTCTCACCAGGCTCTATAAGGTGGCACTTGCAGCTGAAATTGTTAATGAAAGAAAGCCTTTTTTGTGGGACCCTTATCAAGTTCTAAAAATTGCTCTCATATTTAGTCAAGGAGTTTAATAAACACTTAGTTTATAAAGCCTGACTGCGTCTGGGAAAATACTGACTTGACCACTGTGTTTTCAGAAGTCTGGAGTTGTAACAAGAGCTTAACTTTTCAATAAATTGATTCTCATACTATATGGAAAAATCTCTAGAAACTTAACTTTCCTCAATCAGTTCATATAGCAGGAGAATCACATATGCATGGTATAAAAATTAGCAATTCCTTAAATGCTGTTAGTAAGCGAAATAAGTTGTTGTGTGTCTCCTTCATGAGAGAGAAATTGTAGTGTTTTGGAACCTAGCATATACCAAATTAGTGCGTGTGTGTATATATATATATACACACACGCACACGCACATATGAACATGTCTACATATAAACCTAATACTTACATATTTAAACTTTTAAAAGGGAAGATTTTACACTTAACCATACGTATCTGTTGATCTACTGAATGGACCCAATTTTCTTCTCTCTCTTTCTCTCCCTCTGCCCCCACCACCTCTTTCACCCTACCTTTTTATTTTTGGCAGTGAGAATGAACAAAAATTACCCCTGTTGTCTTGGCTGTATGGTTTAATTCACTGAACTAAAGACATGGAGTGAAAAAGGAAAAAAAGGAAGAAACCTACAACAGCAATAACACTGAAAAAAATAAAATTCTGTTCTTCTTGTGCATCAAAAAAAAAATGTCACTTTCAATTTTTCAAATGTTTATGCACTCAAGTGTCCCCTGTAGGGTATTTAGATGGCTCATATGCATAATATTAAATGCAGATATTGCAGTACTGAGGTCTTGCTTGTTAAATTCTTCTTGGAAGGTTTTTCATGCACATAGAAAATTGCTTCACTATAGACAGCCCTTTCTCAAGTATAATCCTATTGCAACTCTTGCTGAAGAAGCAGTTACTCCAATGAGATAGTAACTTATTTTCAGGAGTAGGCTACTGGAGCACGTTTGTGAGAACTGCAGTCCTCACAAAAGGAAAGTGCTTTATGTAGAATGACACAGTTGTAGAAATTATCTGAGGATAAACACAACAAAGAGAACACCATATTAGCGATTTATCCTGTATTTCTTTTTTTAAAAAGTGAGTTACACATAATTCTGTTGAATGGTCCTTCTTTTTCCCAACATAAAGTCTTTTGATACTATTTGAAATTACATTACAATGAAGTAAACAGGTTTTTGTGCGTATGTTTAATGGGTTGTTATGAAAGCATAGTTGAACTGCTTTGTGTTTTAATTTCTTTCAAAGGTCCCTGTCCTGTAAATACCTTGTTTCCAACCATGGCAGGTTTCTGTATCCCCACACTGAATACAGAGGGCTTCTGCGTAGATCAACTTCCCTGCCACTGTGCTAATATTTGCTGGCTCAGGGCTGAATGCACATGCCTAACTCTACATGCATTAGTCATACCAATGAACTCAAATGAGGGAGGTGACCTTATGAAACAGCTACATCAGGGATGTACAATACATTATTCTTAAGGTTGTACTGCAAACACATCTTGCATTGCAGCCTGACACAATCTGAAAGACAAAAGTCAAATTGATAAGGTGAATGATCAGCAGCACCTAACTACATAATGCAGCCTTTGGATATGACTAACTTTCTAAAGAAGAGAAACAAAACCCAGCAACTAGTATGATTCTAAAATGATTAGCAAAGCACTTCTGAGAAATGTTTTCTGCAAAAATGTGCTGTTGTATTTCATGTGTTACATATTTTTAAATGCAAAATGAATTCACTTCAGAGAATGAGAGTATCTGGAGGATTTAGGCAGTGAATGCGCTTTCCTATAATATGTTTATGTATCTTTGAAATTTGAAAAAGATGTTTTTCACAGTTTCATTGAATATATCTTGAGGTTATGAATGGCAGTGCATTTAAATTAAAAATTATGTCTTTCCATTTCTCTTTTGACTGTCTGAACTTTGTTACAGCTTCAGAATAATAACTTGTGCTAACCACAGGCATAAAATAATTCAGCACTCCTTCTATCACAGTGTATTTTTTTACCCCGACATGCAAAGCACACAATTATTATGTTAAGGCAATAGTCATATGTAATATTAATGTTCTTATAATTTTACCTAATAAATGATGGAAAATATGTGCTCTCTCATATCATTTAGGTTAAGGTGCACTCTAAAAATAATCCTTCATAACGCTAAATTTCCTTGTATGCTTACATCTCTGTGGTATGCTTTCCAATATTCAACACTTGGCCACAGCATGCAGCTAACATTCCAGTAATCTGCTTTCTTCTTTTATTTATCTGATCTGCTTTGGAGTATGTTTTGAAGCAACGCTGCTTTATGTGCATGGGATGCACACAGCTAAATCTGGAGTTTTTGGTGCCATCAGATGGACTTGCTGCTGGAAGTTCTGTTCCCACACTCCTTAATCAAAGTCTCCATCTCTTTTCCCCAGTTCCTCAAGGGCTGCTTGCAAGATTGCTGATATATTTGGCCTAGTGCCAAAGATGGGTAAGACTTGTGTAGATCTTCAGCTCCATCCTCACCAAGTATCTAAATACTGTGTAGCATAACCTGCTCTGTCCTGGCTGCCAGAAAGTGAGAGTCAGCCATCAGCCTATATGTGATGCTTTCTGGTGAGGAGGCAATGAGACAAGATATTGGTCTGAAACAGTCTGCAACCTATCACATATTTTTGGGCAATGGAAACAACAAAGGAAAGCCAAGCTCAAGTTGTTGACAAAATGGGGCAGGTTCAGTCCAGGTTGCTTGTATTTGAGACAAAATGGGGCAGGTTCAGTCCAGGTTGCTTGTATTTTTGCCCATGAAAAGAAGTTTAGTCTGGCCTTTTTGGTTAGATGCAAATAGTTTGGAACTTCAGCAGGTAAAATGGTAGCAAGCTAAGTACAAAAAAAAGCCCCACTAAGTTAAACAGATGCTGCTCACTCCTGCAAAATTATCTTATGCATTGCTCATGCTCTAGGCTGATATTTTTGTCTTGCAAATATTTTTCTAAAAGAGATTTACTGCATGAACCTCCACTAATAGTAGTACCCATCATGTAATGCCTTAACAGAATAGCTGCTTTGAGTAAAAATCCTCACAGTCACCTTGGCAAACTGTAAATTATGTTTTTATTCCCTTTTCACATCAATAAAGGTATACACAGAGGTAGAGTTTATTTATATGTAAAGTACAAGATATTATCAGAACTCAGGTTAAAACTAGGAGGTTTCAAGTGCTTTTCATTTTCTTAGGGACTGCATATTTCTATTTCATTTGCCGTTTTACTCTAATACAAATTAATTTATTAAGACAAGAATGTCAAAGCAAAATATCAGAAATATTTTTGTGAAAGTATTTGTGTGTCATTCTACCTCTAAAATTCGTGATTCATCTCTTGGTAGAGGAGCACCACATCTGCATCAGTGTATTGCACATAGAATCAAAGAAGGGTGCTTTTGTCATTTAAAGTCTGATTTACATTTTAAAAAATGACTAAGCATCATAGCAAACATTTTTCTAATGTTCTTAAAAATTCTGTGTTTCAGAGCGTGGCTATTGACCCATCTTCCTGAGGAGAATGGCTGAGATGTCTTTGAAATTATCCCTGGAATTAGACCAGCATGAGATCTCCTCTACCAAACTGAGGTAATACTGTTGAAAGGCAAGAAATCCGAAGTGATGTATGTCCAACTGTGTGGGCATTGACAATGTCAACTGCTGAACAGGTTACCCACGCCTGGGGCCAAAGGAAGCACTCAGAATGAGTAAACCTGAGGACATCAGCCTCTTCTGAGGGGTATTTGGTTGGTGAAGCCAAAAGCTTTTCTAGGTAATTTCTAGGTCTCGGTTTTATTAACAATGATAGCCCAGACTTCTGCCATAATGAAGTACCTTCTTGGAGGTTAACTAACTAGTTATTTACCTAACAATAGTCAGCAAGATGGCAAACACAAGAGTGGTGTCGCTTTTGGTTAGTTTGTAGAGCCTTTAAAATCTCAGAAATTTCACTATGAGAAAATCAGATAATTTAAAAATAGTGTGGGCAGTAAAATTATATAGTGTATTACTACTAAGCCTTCTGCAAGAAAATTCACAAATTCTGCTTTCTTTACCTCTTCACCAGAACAGGTTTTGGTTACAATTCTTTTCTGTCAGGGTGGACCTGACATAAAATGATGTCAGAAATCAGCCACATTAGGATTACATAAATAAATAAGACAAGTACAATTTGCCAAGTGACATGCATGAAAATGAATTTTCTTGCTATGGAATTATTTTTTTGAAATGTTTTCTTTAAATGGTATTAGCTAGAAAGCAGCAGAAAATATGCCCTGGTCTATACCTGGAGGTATATCTGTCTCATTCTGTTTCATCAAGGTTACGTAAGTTATGTATGGCATTTTCATTATGGACAGTAGTGTGGCCTTAGAAAGATATCAATAATGAAATGTCTTTCATTAATTTTTTCTCTTGTGAGGATTTAAAAAATTGTTTGTGTTGAAAAGAGTAAATGATAAACACTGTTTGTCAAGATCTCTGTAGTGTAAAATAAAATACTGCCTCTTCTAATAATTTCAGCAAGACAAAATTGGTACCATTTTAATTATGTTTAATTATTGTTTAATTATGTTTAATTATTTAATTATGCTATATCTACATTGTGCTTCTACCACCTTTGCTGGGAGGAGGAATAACTTGTCAACATTACTGGCATTATGCAGCCTGAAAAACCTGCATCCCCCAAAAAATTAGGGTGTTCAAGTTACTATCAGAAAACAAATTAAAATGCTAAACCCATTGCAAACAATATGCTTCATGTTCAGAAATTCTATTTACTCCAAAGGTGTGACCTGATTTCAGTGGGAAGTCTGTAAACAGGGGGTTGAAAATCTAGGTTCTTAATATCAAAATCCTCACTCCAAAAATATGTAGGACAAAGGACAAAACTGATATTAAGAAAAAGCGTGAACAAAAATGTTTTTCACAAATCTGTCAATGTCAGTGATTTCTCTCAGTTGTCAAAACACATGTTCACAGAAGTTAATTCAAAGATAATAAATGTCTTATGTACTAGGAAAATGTATAGGTATCTAAACATTTCTTAAAGACAAAAGTTGCTGCGCTTCCTAATAACTCTCTCAATTTCACATCTGTTGTCAAGTTAAAATATGGAACAATACATATATTTATATATATACAATTCTCTTTAAGAGAAAGTATGTACAAAATTGTGTATTTTTTCAGATTGGTATATATGCAAATGCCTCCGTAATTTCTAGTGGTCTCTAGTTCTAGAAGAATGAAATGCTTATGCTGTTGAAGGTCTTTATTAAAATGTACATTATTCTGTAATACAAGTAACATCTAATTTAAAAAATATTTTATTAATATGAAGTTCAACAAAATGCTTAATCTCTTCAGGATTTTAGTGCTACCTCCTATCTGTGAAGCCATCCATAGGATCTCAGACTGAGTTTGCTGTTGCTGCTCACCTGAGTCTTATTTTAGAGATATGTACCTTAGGCACTGGTCTTCCCCAGTAAAAAGGGACTAAAGACAATAGAAAAGTAGCTTATCTAGAAGAAGGTGAAAGATAGTATTCCATAACAATTAAGATTCTTGGAAAGCAGAAAATACCTTAACTCAATGTATTCTTAATAATTAATTTAAGAACCTGAACACAGAAAAACAAATTACTTTGCTATTCTATGCAACCATTTCTTCAGGAAAGCTTTGAGATTTCATCTACATTCCAGTGTAGGTACATCCCAGTTTTTAAGGATACAACAAAGACTCAAGCTAGCCAACAGCATCAAGGTGCCTTCCCCCTGGAGAAGGGTTTGGATGGGACAAATTTTATGTTAAGCTCAGCTGACTTGGATCAGTAAGGTGGGTGTAGTTGATGTGGTGTCTGTACATATTACATATTCTGAAAAAATAGATCATTTTTGTAAAATAGAAACAGGGCTTTTTTACTTTTTCGAAATCATAAAACTTGTACAGCAGCAGCATTAGCTGCTCAGCTTTTTGCCTCTATGGCCTGGTGAATCTTAAATTCATGAGATTCATGAATGAGGCAATCATGAATAAGGCAATGAGGCAAATCAACTTTGCAAGTTGAGCAAGACTGAGTGTCCTCATCTAGAAACTGTCCATTCCTGGTGAAGGGGAATAGTTCTGACTTTCTCTGTAGAGATATGAAATAGAGGCAGCCAATTTTAAGGGCAGGCAGAAGGATTTAGGTAGAATTTAGGCTGGCTGCATCCAGGCCAGCTTTATTCATGTAACTCCTTTATTTTGGCATCTCCTCTAGCTTTATGTCTGATAGGCCAGAGCCTGGTGGTCAATTTGATATGTTTGGAGAGTTGAACAGGCTCCAAATAAGGTGACTTTTTATTTTTTTCTGAAAAGTAAGGGTCCTGAGCAAAGGTCTGTCAACAGCATCTTCCACTCTCCTGCCACAACCACCACTACGACCCATCGCTTGATGATTTTATGCTTTGAGGTTTTTTGGTGGTTTTTGATTTTGGCTTTTTTTTTTTTTTTTGAGGGGGGAGAGGGGAGACTTTGTTTGTTTGTTTGTTTTATTAAATTGTGTCATAAAATGGGCTATCTTACTCAGAAAGGGCAATATTTCAGTGACTGGGATGAGAGCTAGTGGCAAAATAAATGTCAGCAGCAAACCTAAACACCTCTCTACCTACAGTTTGTATCATAGATGCTATTCAGCTTTAATTAACTGACCAGCACAAAAAGTGATAGTCTTCCTCTTCTTCCAGGGTCTACATCTTAGTTGTTTTGTTACCATTTTACAGAAAAAGTGCGTCAGGCAGTGGAGCGTATATGGCAAAAATAAAAAGACAACGCCCTCTTGCATTAGAATCTTGGAAAACTGTCAGTTTGTGAGTTCTGTCTAAAAATTTCACTAGAAAAGAATTGTGCAGTTGAGTTTTTGAAAGTTTAGCAGAGTAAGAATGAAAGCTTCCCTTGAAACCATTATGATACTGTCACAGTGTTTTTCTTAGTTATTCAGTCAGCAGAGGTTGATGGTAGGACCTTCAAAGCTGTAGCATAGGCTGCATTCATTTGAGCCAACAGAGTAACCAATAACCATGGTCAGACACTTTTCTGTACATGGGCAGTGCTTGGAGACGTATCACATATATTTTGCCTCCAAACTATGCATGAGTGGAATTTAGGGTAGGTGGGCTGCTGGGCTCTGCATCTGGAGCTGGGGTGGGCTTGGTAGCCCTGCAGTTCTACAAGAATTGTAATCCTATGAAAATTTTATTTGCAAAGTGGATATTTGTTGGCTACTGTGAAGGGAAAATCATACTGAGAAACAAGGCTTTATATAAACAGAGAAGAATTCTTCTGAGCACAATGGAGATATGTCTCAGTTTAGAGACAAGTTTAGGAGAAAACACCCTGGAATAAGTATTCCCTCTAAAAGGATTCCAACAACACCTTTCTGCCAACAGGAAACGAATACCAATGAATGAAAGTGAAAAAACCCCAAATAATCAGCTGTTTATTGACAGCTTGTCCACATGGTACAGGAAAAAGGTAAAGAAATGCTAGATATTGAAATGTCAGACCTTAACTCCTCCCCCCACCCTGACCCTGGAACAAAACCCAAAAATGCCAAGGAAAGAAAAAAACAACAGCAGCTTGCCACATAGTGGGTAGAAAATGGCATGGACATTCAGGAAAAAAAACCAAACAAAAAACAAACATGAGATTCAAATAGCAGTTCAGGCAAACAGATGTGAACCTGGTGACGCTGGTATCATTCCCCTCTTCACAGCAGAGGAAGCAGGTGGGCTTGGTATGCTTTCTCTCGGTGGCTGGGCTTCTTCTGAGATGTGGAGCCAAAAAAGAGCAGCCCCTTGCCTTTCCTGCCAGTTCCGACTGAACCCCTCTCCTGCCAGTAATCCTCTCTAATCTTAGACCAAAACCAAACCGTCCAGTTCATTTTGAAAAAGATGCCAAAGGATTGCTGCTGCAGCCTCTCCAAGGACATGGAAAGATAAGAAAGCTCCTTGCCTGGACTAACAAAAAAGCGAAGCTAGCCAAGCAAAAAAACCCAGATTGTACGGCACCCTGGATGCCATGGGAATGAGGCTGCAAAAAAAAAGACAAGCCAGAATGCCAAGGCTTCCCACTCTCCCAGACCCACGCTAGAGATACAGCAACCTGTATTGGGCATAAAGCAGAGGATTAGGAAACAGAGTACCATCATAAAATGACCACAAGACAGAAAGAAAATGTAAGAGACCTTTTGTTTCTTAAATCACATCTGAGTGCATTTTCCTTCCATAAGTCAACTGTCTAAAGCTCATGGTATTTTGGGGGTTTTACCCTTAGATGCTATATAAAAATCCCTTTGCAATGGTGGGAGTGCTATAAATGTATGCAAACATATGCATGTATGTATATATTTAAATAAAAGTAGGGGCAAGAACATGGCATATTTAAAGGCATAGGGCAACAAGACTACCCTTGGAAAGCTCTGTCTGAAGATTGCAAGGCTGGTTCATATTTTCAGTTATGGTCTTTTCAATTTTAGCTCATTCTCTGGAGTAAAATATTTTTATTAAATACAGTTTTTTCATTGCTTATATAGTCTGTTCAAGATATGGTGCGAAGCTAAAGCTGTGAGAAAATCATTGATGGATGTTTAATTTGGACCACAGTTTTTCGTTTACAACTCAGCCACCATCAATCTGGACTTCTGAAAAATCAGTAGAAAAGTGTCAAAGGCCCAGTTTAAATACAGGCCAATATTAGGCTGCAGTTTATGCATCAGCACAGGGGAAGAGAAGGGAAACAGACACATTTTTTGACTTAAAATCTCTTCTCTGACTTCTAGAAAAATCTTAGCATATACTTTCATAAAAATAGTAATTTATTTTTCTTTTTGGTAAAAAGTAAGTTAGGAAATTTTAAAAAATTTCCATAAGAGAGAAAATGCCTGTATTTGATTACAACATCAACATGTGAAAATATGTGGATCTGGATGAATATTTGTACATATATAAAGAAAAATCAGATTTTGACAGCTGAAACTGAAACAATACTTCCACTCACCATCTCCAGCAACATAAGGTAGGATGAAAGCAACTGCAGTGGTGAGCCACCCAAAACTAACAGCAACTCAGAGCAAGTGAGTCCATCCAAGTACACACTCTACCAGATGAATAAGCCAAAACCAACCCTAAATAGGTTTATTTTCCTGTTTGAAATCTGTTGAAAGCTTCAGAGATGACTTTGAATGCCTATAGCTATTGCTTCCCTTCCGCATTAGAGGCCGGTGAACACCTTGCATCAATGTCAAGAAATATTTGTTCATTATCTTTGAGTGATTTTCTGTAGTTGTTTCTGATCTTCTGTGTATGAATAGTCTTAGAAAGTAGTTAATTGGAGAAAACAATCGCTAACAGAAAATTTTAAACAATTACTAAACACTCATGATGTGGAAATTATCATTCACAGCCACGAGCATTAAAAGTCTCATTCCAAAATATTATTAGCCCAGCAAGAGAAAATCTTATGTAACTTATATAACCAAATAGGGATATTGATTTAGAAATAATTATTTTAGATAAGAAGTATTAGTTATTTATCAAAATAACTATTAAAGTATATCAAATCTGTCTTTGATACAAATACATCAAAGATAATGGAAGGAAATTTGCAAAGATATTTGGTATGATGCTTCACCACAGCAATATACAGTTAATTGGGGAAATTTGTTTCATTTATTACCAATCCAGTCAGAGTACAACAATGGGAAAAAAAACAACAAATCTCAAAACACCTTCCCTCCAATCTTACCCTCTTGCTACCATGGAAGCTCATATATCTCTGCACCTGACAGTCTTCAAGGAAACTCTTCAGAACTTCATGTCTGTGAAGACAATTGCTCTCCCTGTTTTGTGGGCTTGTCCTGGAGATGCGTATGGAAAGGCAAGGCATGAATAGGTTACTTTTAGGTCTGTTTTCCTCATCTCTAGTTAATTTTCAAACTTGTCAGCCGGGATGTGATGACTCATAACCATGGTTTCTTCAGAAATCTTCCACAGCTGATTTCTGTCAGTTTCATAAGTATCTAATGGATGAAAAGCAGTCTGTTGACATTGCTCCCAGGAGTTTAGACTTCCTATACTTGCAGATTTGTCATCCTGAACGGTGTATTTGTGTGAAATAGCACCATTGCAAAAGACTGTGTAAGTTAAATATTTCATATTTCTGTGTGAGTTGACCTTTGAATCTCTTTCAATGAAACCCACTCCTGCAAGATCTATCCATAACACTTGACTTTGACCTTATTTCTCCTACATAGGAAAAGTGTCTAGAGTGAGATCTTGGAGGGATTCTTAGGTAACTCACATTAAAGTTCTGTAAAACCAGCGATTTACACGATATCCTTCATCCTATGTCTCCTCAGGGAGACACCAGGGTGACTGACTCAGGTCATGTTGGTCACCTCTTGGTGAGGGCTCATGGTGGGCAGCCAACAGGAAGGACCTCCTATCTTCTGCAGAGGAAGATGTTGCATAGACTGCCTGTTCAGTGTGGTGATTTCTTTGCCAACCACACATATAGCAAGAGAGAATCTAGTATAATAGTATGCATGACATGACAAAGTCCTTTAGATTCCTTAAAATATCATTTGTAGTTATTGTGAAACTGTTGCCTGATAAGGTTTGGTTTGCAAAAAACAGCACACAGAACATTGGTATGGGTGTGTGTGCAGAACTCACTGACAGTTTGGTAGTCTGATTGATGCTTTGACAATTCTGAGCCCCCATATGCACATTCCGAGACTGTATCTGTCAGCTTTTAAAGAAAGTCCCCAACAAAAAATATGCCATGAAAACCATAAACAACTGCTATTTCCATGTATGAAAGATGACCGGACTACACAGCACAAGAAACAATTGGAACAAAATAATTGTAACAATTAAAAGCACCACCTATCTCACTATTTTGCTTAAAAATGTGTAAAGCATATTTTTAAGCAAAATAATGAGATACAAACAAAGCTGCCTGAATTAATTTTGGCAGCTACCAGAAAGGCATGGACAAATTCTTAGAGGTAATATTTCCTCTTTTGTATTGTGGAGCTATTTTATTTATCCTGCATCATGTTGATCAGATGTAACCAAGTTTTCCACTGGAAATGCTCTTTAACAAGGTAATGAGGACAGCATCATGTTCCTTAAGAATGGTCTGAGAACACCCTCCTTTGAGAAAGAAAATACTTTTTTGCATTCTTGTTTCTATGGGAAGGTGATGGTGGTATTGTAACAATTGAGCACTACTAAAGTAAAATTTCATCTAGATTATTCCTTCCTTTTTACACCCTAGAATTCTACTGAAGGAAAATACTTTTTCTTTTTTAAAGGAATTCATGCTTCCTGCAAGGTGGGCCCAGATGTGTTCTGACAGCAGCCAGAGGGACATTTTTTCCCTTTCAAGGGGATAACTTTAAGGACTTTATCACCTACTTCTGGACAGCAACCAAAAACTTATTGTGAAACCTTCCCTCTCACTGGCAGATTCCTGAAATCAGTGGAAATCTGGATAAATAAGACTGAAATTTCCATAACACAAACTGAACAAACTGCTGCAAGTATAAGAACAACCAGAAAGTAGTTACATAGTAAGAGGATACAGTCTCCTTATTTTCAGATGCAAGGCAAACAGAAATCTTTTGAATTGAAACCTGGCTGTCCATGTTGAGCCGTATCAGTCAAATTAAGAAGTTTACAATATTACTTTATCAAGCTACATATATAGTTAGGCATATGGCAGATATCTCACTTGTCATAAATAAACAAGAAATAAAATAAAATTTTAATAAGAGTAGTTTATTTTAATAAAAAAATAAACATTCTTAATTGTTACATCCCACTAATGTGTTTGCCTAAAATGTTGTCAGCATAAAAATTAAAAGTGAAAGACTTTTGGAGGCAGTTTAGACATTGACTTCTTATTTTCTCAAGCAATAATAAATCTGTAATTATTTTATCAGTAAGACCTTATGTAGAATCAGTGGGAGAAATGCAGCACAGCCAATATGGGTGATCAGCAAATCTCGTTCATTGCTTGAAAGTTACATACATTTATATTTGAGTTAATGAAGTTCATACATATTGCAAAGCTGACCTCACGATTGGCCAGTTATTTATCAGCTACCTACGCCTACTTCTACATCCTTGTGGTTGTTCTTTTGATACTAACTGCATATTTCCAGCCAAAGATTCTCTCCCCCATCCTCATGTTGCAGCAAGGGCATCATGTCCTTGCCTGTCATTGGACACTGACTACTGACTCTTAGGCTTTGTGTCCTTCATGCTTTAACAGCGGTATGTGGCCCTTCTCAGCTAGCCAAGTATCCAAAAAGCTCTCCACAACCTTAGATCTGATTTAATGTTGAATTATATTGAAAAATCAAATGTTGATACTGGATAGAGGGAAAACTTTAAAGAAGAGAAAATGTTTACTCTGTATATAGGTTTGCTTTGTCACCATGCTGCACTCTATATCAGAACAAAGGCTAAATGCATAATAAGGTTATGCAAGGTGAAATCAGCAAAAGTATGGTGGAGGAGGGAACGATTTAAAACATGGCCATAAGTGTAACCACCTAGCAGTAGAGAATTGAATTGTTTAGTGCCAGATCATTTCAGTTTATTTTTCTGTCACATTTTTGAATGGGTAGACTGAAAGACCAGAAATGAAAAGATCTCTTTCTGGACCAGAAGGATTGATAGTGTTCTTTAACAGACTGTCGAGATATGTCTCTCTGACCCACAGCTATTTGCTTGTTTGCTTTTGTTTTTTAAAAATAGAATCAGCATGGTAATAGCTAGCAGCAGTATTAGAGGAGAGAGAGAGAACCCCTGCTCTGTGCTTTTGTGAGAGTGGTTTTTTACAGCCATGCTGCACTGCCTAGATGTCAGCTCCCAGTTTCAGCCATGATGAAAGTTTCAAGTACAACTATGAGCTCAGAGTACAAATATGAATTACAAATTCATATATCTTACTTCATTGCCTCCCTTCCCCTCTTCCAATTAATGTAATCTAAAGATATCCTCCATTCTAAATTGCTTTACTGCTGAGGCAATGTCTTGTAAAAGCACTATGATTATTTACAGAAGAAAATAAAACCTCAAGCTCCAGAATGAAAAATCTTCAAGCCTCAGAATACTGCTAATGTGAACTGTTCTGCATTTGACTACAAATTAACTATCTTTTTGAAAGATATCGATCTCACTTAATAATGTGGCATGCCCATATTAAGAGCAATAGTCTTTTACTTACGGAGATCTTACGATGAAAATCCTGTTACTTCAAACAAAAATGGGGGGAAAGGTAGATGCTACATATGCACATGTTGTGATATTCTTTTATTGTTGTAGCTCAGTAAACATAATTTATATCAGCTTCTGAAAAAGTAATATAAATTATTTCTTCACAAGTGGATCTCAAAAAAAAAAGTGGGAGAAGAAAAATACACAGAACTAGTACATAGAATTAATCTTAAAATTATTTTTAAATTTTAGAGCCGGATTCAGTAAATTTACTTACAAGAAACTACTCAGATCAGTAATTTATTGATTTACTCAGATAAGASTTGAAACTTTCAAGAATTTCCAGATTAAAGCCCAAGTCTGTAAATATTTAGAAAATAAGTCATACAAGAAATCCTGCTCTTCACAAAAAGGAAATATTCATTTGGCAATTGTAAACTAATGAAAGGCTTTCTTAAAGAAGTGAAAGTTAGATAAGTAGGAATTGCTTCCTTTGAACTAGCTAAATCCTTTCTTTGGTCTCTACCAAAAGAAAAACTAAAATGAGTAACTCTTTCTCTAACACTTTAACTCTTTTGCAAGAAACCTTATCACTGCCCATATCAGTGTGCGGCTTAATCAGCACAACTGACAAGGATTTATGAACATTTTAATTTCAAATGCATTTACATACACACACACATATATATACACACACTCATTTTATTCAAGCTATTTTACACAAACAGAACCTTAAGTAGCTGAAGTACTAAAAAAGCCAATCAACATACTTTTCATATATCTGTAAGTCCATAAACCTCTTAAAATTGTGTCTTTAAAAAAACCCCAAACAGCTAAATTATGGAAATACAGAATATTTGCCAAATATATATATTGATTTTTATTCAAAATTCCTGCAAAGCTATAGGCCTACCAGTGATATAAACTGTGGTAACAGGAAAAAAGCAGAACACAGGAACTTGTAAATAAATCTGTGAATTACAAGAAGCAGGGATGCTAAGATTAGGAATTTTATCAGTAGAACCCTTTGCTTGTAAACTGTAAGGTAGGCAGTTGTGAGATGCAATACTGCCAGCTTTGCAGAGGGGAGTTTGTATGTGTGTGTGGTAGGACACAAAGGAGGAAGAGGAACAGAGGTAGGAACCTGTAGACACAGTAAAGCATAATAACATTCCTGAGCGCTTGTTTCTGCTCTGTCCCTCTGTATCCTACCGCTGTTAGTACTGCCGTCAGGGTTACAGAAGCAGATGATTGTCCATCAATAGCTTTTTTTAAATTCATGTATTCTTTGATATAGGAAAAAAATATTTGTAACTTCAAGTACAGGGGAAAATTAAATATTTAATCTAATTTTCAAGATACAGCAATGCATCACATTTTTCACAGGCTGCTTGCCAATCGTAAAATACTGGCATACATCTTAGTTACTTAGCACGGCCTATTAGGAGTGAATTAGTATCACTCATTACAATTCATCTTTTAACCACAGCATATTTCAAAAAATTACCATTTTAGAGATATAAGATGAAGGTGAGCCCAGAGCAAGCAGTTCATTGCTGTTATTTGGATCCATAGAGCACTGCTTTTTGAAAGTATAGGGTATCTTTTCTTTATTTGGTGGATGTTGGGGCTTTAACGAAGAGCGACTGAGCTGGCTTAACAATGAGAAGGAGGGCTGAGTGTGTTTTTTGCAAGAGAATAACCACCTTCCAGAGCTCTTAAATCCACACCATATGTAGTGCGTGTCCTGAGTGTCTTTTGTTTTCCATGTCTTTTGTAGGCTTTTAGCATTAGATTTTTTTTTTTCTCTGCATCAAATGTCAAGTTAATTTACAAGGCACTATTACTGGTATGTTTTCCATGAAAGGCAGGCAGCTGAGACCGAGTCTTGGGGTGAGGGGGAGATACAGGACATAGAGTGTGCCCATGCTTCTAAATTGGCTGTCTGTGTGACAGAGCTAGGAAAACTTCCCATCCTCATTTGTATCCTGAAGAGGATCCAGGATAAAACCCAATGGATATCCACATGGGATTTAGACTTAACATTTTTTATTTAGTTCACAAACCTCTCAAAGGAAAGTTCTTTTCCCCTTCATAGATGGAAAAATCTTCTAAGATAAACAAAGCTGGTTTAGCAGCAGTAGTAAATAAATATCTTTGTTATATTCCTTACAAATTTATCTTATGTGATAACCAGGCAGATTCTTGCCATCAAACTATTGTATTTTGCTCCTTGGCAATTCAAAAGAAATATCTATCAACATCTACCATGTTCCTGTTGAAAAAGTCTCTGTTTAATTCCAGAAGTTTACTTGCCGTAAATAAAATTCTTAATTATGGTTTTAGAAGGAAATTAAAACAATCTTGAAGAGATATGTAACAAAGATTTTACATATTTCTATCTTTATGTAGGGAGAGGCAATTTTCCACCTGCCCTATGCATCAATTAGTGTTTCCCAAGCAGCATGAAAGATACAAGTATCTCCTACATGTGAGTGTACATGTAGTGAATTTATAGCAGAGAACTCTCTGATTTTTGTCACCTAGTAACTTCATGAAGTATTTTGGTGATGCTTAGCACTCCTGTCTTAATAGCTGGTAGGGATAAAAACCCATAATCCAATAGTTTAAGAAAATTTTAAATAAACCAGACTGTTAGGTTGTACGTGGGGAGGGGTGAGGGGCAAGGAGACAAAAACACTTACCCCCGCACGTTTGTGTGGCACTGAGGGTTTTATTTCGCCAGCCTACCCATTATAAAGACTTTTGAAAGACCCGGTCTGGATTTTCTCATTGGTGTGAACTCCATGCCCCCTCGGGATCTGGCCAGTGAAATGCTTGCAGCTTCCTAAGAGAYCTGACTGGGAGAAGCCCCTGGCAGTGAATCCTGGGGTGTGGTATATGATATCCGGTAACACCAGATCTTCGTTTTTGTTGAGAGATAGTACATGCTTTGACATCTTACTAATTTAAAGTAACACATTACAGTTTTTACCACTGCTGCTCTCCAAAAGGCTCTCCCAGGAATTCTGACGCCAATACATTCTGTTACCTATTTAGTGGCTTTTCAGGATCAGGGCATTATCAGGCATATCCACTTAAATGTGGATTCCAAATCTTCGGTTTTTCTGAACAGCTCCTGAAACTTAGCCTGGTCTGAAGAGTAAGAACAGAGGACAAACACCAGCTCAGTCTCTGTGCTGCTCCTACAAGAGTTAGTGTATGCTAACAGAAAGAAAAATATGCCCTGAGAGCACACAGAGATATAGCCTTAGTATTTTCCTATTATGTTTTATTCAATAACTTTGTGATGAAATAGATTATCCAGAAGCCATGCCTTGATATTAATTTTGGGCCCATGTCTGTAAGGCACTAAATGTTTTTGCAGGACTCTTTCTTGTGACGGTATGGAGGTTTCTGGGCATAGAACCTTTGTGAACAGGGAGGACATAGTGGTAAACCTTGGTCACTCCTTCTGTGGCTGATAAAAGCTCAATATCTATTCAAACAGAGAAAATTCCTACACTTACATCTATGCATATCCACATATTCTGAAGCACGTGTTTAAGACATTAATTTGATCTTCAAAGATCCTCTGGCATATTATAAATTTTAGCCATTTTGAAAATGCAGTGTTTGGGGGGACTATATTAGTCTGTGCAGTTGGGAGGCTCATATACCAATGCCCTTGTGCAGATATGTGAGCACCTCCATGAGCCTGAGTCTTTGGGTGCAAAATATTACCTCCTCTCATATAAGTAACACAGCTGTAAGTTATATTTGCAGTGTGTCACAGTCAGGTTTACACTGTGTATATACATGGCCACAAATAAATGTAAAATGCCTGATTTGACATCCCTGTGTAATGCAAAGTGCAAACTTCCCACATTGTTTTATTACCTTCTGGATAATTTCCCCAATTAAATCTAAAACCTTGCACAATAATGAAAGACTTTCAGTGAACTCTATCACTCTTGTTCCACAAGGAGGACAGGATTGTGTTGGTGTCCATTTAAAATACCATACAATTAATAAATGGCAATATCATTCATTAATGGTATGGTATTTTTGATGGGAATACCATACAATTAATGAATAAAGCAAAAAGTACATATATTTTTCAAAGTACAAATGCAGTGTTGTATTTATGTATTTAAGAGACACAATGAAATGTATTGTTGAAATATATGACCAGTAAATAAATTTTACTAAAAACATATTCAATTAAAATTGTGTTCTCCCTTTTATGTGGTCTACAATATTTTTTCTGTTTATGCATATGAGAATAGAACAATTTCTCTTAAGATTGAAAGATTCGTAGAATAATGATATTGTATGTTTTACTAGTGAATATTTGGAGGCATTTAGCAGTGTAAATAACAAAGATATTGTTTTGCAAATTAATTAATTCTACAACAATATCCAGTAACACTGTTATTTGCAATGTAACAGGCAATTTAAATAGTTTTTTGTAAAAACCTAGTTTCCTCAAACTTTCTGTTGTATGCTATTGTGTGGTAAATATCCACTGATACTTTGAGGTCTCAGAATGCTTTGCACCTTCATTTACAAGTAACTTTACTAATCTTAACTGAAACCATGAATTTGAAGATGTAGCTGGTGTGCCGGCCAACTCAAAATACCAAGAACAAAAATGCTCCTAATTAGTAACTAAGCAGTAATTTTTTAGACTATGTCTCAGTTAATTTCTCCACTAAAAATGTATCCAAACATCTATGACATACAACAGATCTGGAATGTAACTGCAGTTTGCCATAGCAGCCAATGTGTCTCTCTGCGGTTAAAATAAAAATGAGAAGAATATCTTGCTCAATTGTTCTATCAGGTGGGTAATCATTATTGAAAGTAATTAGACAGATCAAACTCATTTTCAGAAATAAGCCCAATTCATGAGATTGTTTTACTCTTGATTTTTATCTGTAGGGAATAGAACAATCACATATAAAATACCTGCAGGAACACTTTTTCTCATGGCACATAAATAATCTGCATTAAGATAATGCACACCAGATATGCATTAAAACCTGAAGCTTTAAAAAGTAGTATGCTAGTAAAGTATTTGAATTTTAAAATATTTTGTTCAAATTCCTACCAGCTCACACTGTTCTCAGGAGAGTTCAAGGAAATATTAAAAATACTATAGAAACAAAAAGGATAAGATATTTGTCACTCTCATTTAAATTTATGTATGCTCCTGTCCCACAAATGTCATATTGAATAATCCTGAAAATTTACCATAAATATCCAGAACTATGCATATTTATGATGGAATTTTGCATAGCACTAGTAGCAGTTTGCATGGGAGGACTGTGAATGGAGGCGGATGGGTGAAAACTGAATGGTCAAGGGGACAAAATTTATTACCAGCATCCTATAAACTGTCTCAGCAACACTTTGGTTTTGCTTATTTTACAAAACCAAAGCAATTTGCCTTGCACCACTCCTGTGATGCTTTCAATTTGCTGGCAGTTTAGTGCTCCATACTTAGCTAGAAAAATTTAGCCTAGATAAGTTTCTGAGGGATACCCATGTTAATTAGAAACATCTTTTCCTATTACTGACAGCTGTAAAGAAATCCAAGAATGAGAAATCAGAGGTGTGCTTTTTTAAAATTTCCTTTTTTTTTTGGAGGCAGAAGGGTTGCATTTCCAGCAAATGTTCACCTGACCCAGGTGAGCCCATCACAGATTCAAGTGCATCCTCACTTCTATCTCTTAAAAGTCCAGGAGAGACAGAAAGCTTTTCCTCCTGCCTCTGGTTTAACAGCATTTTATGTTAAAATGGAGAGCAGAGTTAACCAGAGACTCTAGAAGTAATTATTGGCAGTGTTTGACCAGCACAAATGCTTGGGCAAACAGTGATTTTTCCTTCCACCAGTTCACTAATAGGAACAACAACTGGCATTGTCCTCCACTTCATTGAGTGCCTTTGGAAAAGGAGTTGGTTGCTGGTGGGAAACTGACAGTCAGACCCCATTCCAGAGGAGCCTCTCCTGACCCCACAGCAGCAGATGCCAGCTTCTGGTATCGGGGTGCCAGCTGCATGGGGAGAAGCCAAACCTGTCATACCATGTTCTCATCAAGACTTCAGTGTTTGGGGCAGAAGTGCTATTAGAGCCTTACAAGGAAATAAACCCTAAAGTTAAGATTAGGCCTCTTTAACACTTGTGATTCCACCAGAGAGGGACCACTGCACTTGATGCTTCATTTGTAGGGGGCTGTTGTTCTTATTGCTGTTGTTTATTGGGTTTTTTACAGGCAGGAGCAAAATATGAGCAAGGTGGTGTTTTATGCAGCTTTTTTAGACATCATACCATGACCTTGTCTTGTGGGTCCCTTCCAACTCAGGACATTCTATGATTCTAGTTCTCTAGTTCCATTTCATCCTGTGTTCAGAGCAAGGTGACCTAATCATGGTCCCAACACAAGAACCTTTTGCATATCCTATTTGTTGTGGAGCCAATGGAAGTTCTGTGTTTGCAGTTTGACAAGTTAAAGCCCTGGTCTGTGACTGTGTAAACCACACCATCTGCAGAGAAAGACTGGGATTAAACAATGGAAATATGTGTAATACGGCTTGTGAAAGCCTCTGGCCCTGCATTAGACATGTTTAAATGTAAAGATACACCTAAACCTGTGAGTACTTGTGTACTTGAATATACATCACCAAAACAACAAATTGGAAGAAAACATATAGCCATTTGTTGAATTTGTAGCAGTAGAAAATTTGTAATCTAGAGGTTATATAAATGTTTATAGTCATAAATTATGAAGATATAGGTAGATTTGGGTGCACAAAGAAATATTTCTATTTCAGTCTCAGTGATTTCATATTTTTATAGCCAAGCATTTGTGAGAGAATGCCAAACCCTGGAAACAGTTCTCAAGTGTTTCTTGCACAGAATTGTGTACATATTTATCTGAAAGTGGCCAAGAGGTTTGACAGGTGTGATGGTGCAATTATTGTCTGTTGAGGAATAGCTAACGTGACAGGGGTCACATAGACATTCGCTTGCGAGCTGACCAAGAGCTGGAAAAATCCTGAACCCAGCTAATCTGAGTTTTTGCACCTGCAAAACACCGTGTCCTTGGGCATAGCTGTGTTACCATAACAAGGTGCTGTAGTTGAGAGACTAGAGACATGAGAAAAAGCAGATGTAACTCCTTTGGAATGAAGAAGCTGATATCTTAATATAACCAATAGACTGCTTAGCTTTAGAATATGCATGAGCTTATTACTTGCTGTGTATAAAAAGTTTGATGCTCTCTCTAATAAATGGAAAGCTTTCTGAACACTCATTGAGCGTCCAAAGTTTTCCCCTGCACCGGACAAATGGCCCACCGTAACAATTGTCATTCCTGTAAGTATTCAGTTATCTGCAGAGGAGTGTGCTCTTCACAGATGCAATGTGAAGTTTCCCTTTTTTTATGCTGCATTTAACTATCTATCTACCACAGGATGCTGGTAAAATCCGTTTTAAATGTTAATATTCTAAAGAAGACATAGGAATCTTCATTGAATGATCCATTTGCCAAGCTACAGGGTTGCGTAGAGCCTCTACAAGAAAGATCTATAATAAATCCCTATCCTAAAACCTAAGGTAATAAAGTTTGATGAAGGCAGATTCTTACCATAATACAATGATGCAGAAGGCTGCAATCAGTCTTTTGTACAGAGAAGTATCTGATTCTTAAACGGCAATTTTACAAAACCAAAATCCTTTACATTTTGTCCTTTGTACTGCCAAAATTTGTGTAAGGATGATTTAAGATGTTTTTGCAAAGTTCAGTTCCTTTCAAAGTATGCTCTGCTACCATAACGAACTGCGTAAATATTTGAAGTATATAAAACCACATAGTTTTAGGATGAATGCTGGCGTGTAATACAAGGTCTCCAATAGACTAAAATATTGTTTGTATGTTTCATTTGCCAAAAATTGTATTTCTAGATGTTTCTAAATATTGACTCTCTCCTGACTTGGTGGCAAGAAGAAAAATGGTTTGTAATGCATTTGACTCACAAAATGCAGACCTATTTCACTAGGATTCCCTTACAACCCTCCGTGATCTCAGGTAATATAAGCCCTGTTTCATTTTTGCAATTTAGTACTGTTATCACATATCTTTAATTTGATTTCACAAAAATTAAGAACTGCCTTTCTGTTGAGGCTTAGTGTTACCTTTTCAGCATATAATGGTCTAGTGTTTTACCATGCTTTGATTTAAGACCTATCGAAATAACATGTCTTTCTTTGGGAAATGATTCTGCAGATTCAGAGATATGACAGGCAAAAAAATTCCTATTTTTAGTAATAATCCTTCTTATATTATGTTACTGTGTTTACTAATCAGAAGCCCACTGTTGTGATTTTGTACTATTTTTTTGAGGCTGCTTATTCAGTACCATAAACATGATTGTTGTTAAACTGAGCAGCACTATTTTCAAGGTAGGGTAAAACAGTTAAATGATGTCTGTCTGTAAGGAAAATAATAGTGTAGTTTGCAACTACAAGATGATCATTTTCTTTACATAAACAAATGAAATTTGTAATAACAGAAACCACAGAATCACCTTGGGAGACGGAGAGAGAGAGAGAGAGCCTGTGCCTGGGACTGTTGCTTTGAAATGTGATATCATGTGCTGCCAGCACAGTGGAGCTTTTAACCCTTTTTTTTGGACAATGAAAACTTTACAGAACATTAACCCTTTCTAGAAAAGAGATAAGAGTAGAAGACGAAGAAGGAAATGGGCAATTGGTGAAGGTCTGAGCAAGGGAGAGATGTGAGAAGAATAGAGAAGAACCTTGGGTGGGAAGAGATGATAGAGTAGCTTTTTTGCTAGACTCTTTTTGCATAGCCATGGACAGAACCATGTTTCCTTGTGATACAGAGACTGCATCCAGGCGGTCCAATGCCCCAGAACCATGAGGATTCAGCGTTGGTACCCCTTGGCCCCAAGGGGAATAATCTGGGTGCGACAGGTGTCCCGAAGGAGAGACTGTGCCCTTTTTTGGAATGAGACAAAGCATCCTTAAAAAACAACCCTAGAAGCAGCTCTGGTCCATTTTCAGTAGCAAAAGCACTAGACATGAAAGGAAGAGGTCACCATGGCACAAGAAGGACTCCTCTCCTCTTGATGAACTGAAGATTGATTGTTTGAAGGGTGGTGCTGGACCAAGAGTCGGTGATTTAAGAGATGTATTGTATTAGAAATTTAGTAGAAGGAAGAAGAAATGTATTTGTAAAGTTTTCATTTTCCTTGTGTGTTTCTTTTTTACTTGTAGTTTAGTTAATAAAGTTTTCGTTATTTCTAAGGAAGAGCCCACTTTGCTTATTCCTAGTCACATCTCCCAGCAGACACCAGGGAGAGTGTATTTTTCATGAGAGCACTGGCATTGCACCAGCGTCAAACCATGACAGGAGATTATTGAAACTTTTTCAAAATAAATATTTTGATAATGCTTCCCTCCTATTTTATTTGAAGGCAAAAAGTGTTTAAAAATCAGAAGGTTGTTTTTTTTTTCTTTAATGAAAGGATGTGTTTATAAATAAATACATATATACATACCTCTATATACAATGCTTGCAGTATCCAATATGTACACGCAGAACATGTAGAATGTATACACGTGTATATATAAGCACACATACACTAAAATATATATTGCATATTATATATAATTTTACCATGTTCATATAATGTTAAAATTTCAGTATAAATATATAAAATACACGTGTACATATATAAATCCATAAATACATGCCTATTTCAATAAAAACACACATAAATATGCATATAAATATATGGAGTATGCATCAAATTTTTATTTCCATAGGCAAATTTTCATGCTTTTCATGTATTACTACACTATTACTATAAAAAATGAATATATCAAGTATAATATAAAAATACCAAGTATATTACAGAACAGATTAATTCTTACATAGCTCAAGGAAAAACACACCCAGTAAGGATTTGTAAAGTTTGCGTTTTCATTCTCCTTATCTAGGAATATTAATGAATAAAGGAGAATAAAAACTACTAAGATGAAATATTGCCATGTTGTTTACAACAAATCCTTTATTAAAGTTTTCAATATGCCATATTTTACTTAATTCTCTAGTAGTCCTGTGAATAATTTTCACCAGCACTACTTACTTAGTCAGTGACACATAGGGTAAATGAAAATTGCACAATTAGACTTTGAAAGGAATATTAATACTGCTAGCAAATTCACCAGAGCAACCTTGCAAGATACCAAGTACCTTGAAGCTAGTCTGCCACAGACTCATGAGCAGGATAAACTTAAACTGTGTGTTCACAGTTAAAAGATATGCATAGGTTTAACTGTTTTGCTAAGTGGAAGAGAAAATGAATAGAACTTTACTGTCCTGGTTTTTGGTAGCTTTTTGAACAGTATTTTTTTGTGTTGAGAATGGTTTCTTAGAATAAGGAAAATAATTCAACAAACATATAGGACTTATATTTTGTTCTCAGCCATGCCAGAGACTTCTTTGTGAGGAAGGTCTGCCTCATGAGGACAGATTCATTCTGATTAAGGAGATTTATGCCCACTGAAATAAATACAGACAGTAAAATTTCTTTATAGTTTTATAAAACCGCGGAAGTATTCAATTTTTCAACATTTGGGCATTGCATAAAAAAACCCTAATGTAAGTAACAGCATAGAAGTGCTGAGACTAGACAGCGGCTGTAAGGATGTCCTGGGTGAACTCATGTTATCACCTGCCCCAGAAGGTAAAAGCAACCCAGGTTCTTTTTAAAAGATCCCTTGGGCAGAGCAAGTGAGATGACACTGAATGACTGGTGTGTATAATAAATATACATATATATATATATATATATATATATATGGGTTTATTTTAGTTCAAATTGGTTACAGTGGAAAGCCGGTAGCCATTTGTTATCATTATCCATAGTAATATAGCAACATAAAAGCATAAAAAGAACACTGACAAAAATGTATAAGGAAAAGAAAGAAAGTGAAAGAAAGGATAAGAGTGGAAAGGTATCACCACCCATGGATCTTGCCTTGATTGTTGCAATTTTGGTGTCTATTTGTAGAGATGATCACAGTCTTCATCCGTCAGGGCACGGGAAAACACCATGAAACACAATGATGAACTGGTTAATGTAGATTTAGGTTTAGGTGGAATGTACCTCCCCTGGGCAGGAGGAAGAAGTATTACATTGTCTATTTCAGCACTGTGTTTCTGTTGTAACACTTGTGCAGTCCTCTGGCGGCAGACCTCAGGAGGAAAGTCTAGGGGGCACTTTGGGGGTATTTGATGATTTATGAGTCTTTCTAAGAGATGTCAGCTACTTCTGTCATCAGCATAGTTGAGCCAGTTATTCACCATCAGAAGGGATTAATTCATCTCAGTCCTACAGAGGAGGGGAGGCGAGGCGAGGCGAGGCAAGGTGGGGCAGGAGTTTTACAACTGAACCAGCTGTAAAACCATTGGCATGATAAAAAGCACTATCCTTTCTCCACATGATCTGCCTCTTACCAGACTTCTCCCTTACCTGGCTCAAACTGCAGCACACAAAAAAGTCTCTGCCTTTCCCTCAGCTGAGTGATGAGTGCAAATCTGGCTTCAGCAAAGCAGCCTCCTGCCTCTACAAATGAAAGAATACTTTGAGTCATTAACCATTAACATTCCAATCTCTCACAACCCTGAACAGAACAATACTGATATTATCCAGAGTAATCAGTCCCGCTGACTGCACAGAGTAAGTGAAGAACTAGACAAAGGAGGGAAAACAGGCATTGGGCAGTTTGATCATAGAATCATAGAATGGCTTGGGTTCAAAGGGACCTTAAAGATCATCTTGTTCCAACTCCCATGCCATATTCAGGGATGCCTCCCACAAGACCAGGTTGGTTCAAGCCCTATCCAACCAGGTCCTGTACCCTCACAGGACATCCACAGTTTGTCTCGGTAATTTCTTCTAGTGCTTTGCCACCCTCCTAGAGAAGAATTTCTTCCTAATATACAATCTAATACTACTCTCAGTTGTATCTATCCACATCCAATGAGCTCTGCTCAAGTACAATCGAGTGGCAAATTCAAAAAGCATCAGCTATGTGTTTTGCAGAGCAAGGATTGTAATAATTGCTGTCCAAAGTAGCACAGAAGCTGAGGATAGATATTTTGCAGTTCCCTAAAGAAATTCAGTGTTTCTGCAGTGACGGATATTTTGGAAATATCTGCTTTATAGTCTATTTGTCAGGCAAAAACAATTACTCTTTAAGAGCTAAGAATAAAGGTCAACTCTATCAGGGTTGGTTTGGAAATTTACAGAGGAGGGCATGAAATACTGGAGGCCACAGCAACTTCCTGCCACCCTTTCAATTTTGGCACCAGTCTAGAAATCTATGTAGGTGTTGGTTCACATTTAGGCCTTCTGTTTTCCAGCAGAAACTTCAATTATCTTGTTCAACTTTCTTACAAAAACATTAGTGCTAAATACTGGGCCATGATACAGACTTGTCCATCCCTATAGTTTTGTATGTATCATTCAGCTTTTTGTTAAGTCCTATAAAGATACTATTAGTTTTCCAAGATGTAATTTGCTATTTCCTATGACTGTTTTTTACTCTTAGCTCACCACTGCTGGGTTTTTTTGGTCAGTCTTTACCTTCATTCCTTGCCTTCTGGTTTTCTTCAATTTGTTTCCTTTCCCCTCTCCTTTTCCTCCCACTGCATTTTCTCCCACATTCCTGTTTTTCAACCACCCTCCCGCATTCTGATTCTCCTTTTGTGCGGTCATCTTCTGGTTTTCCCTACTCATGCAGCTGTGTTAGGTTGATCTGCACCCACAGACACTATTGCTCTCATTGGGTCCCTGGAATTCACTTCACAGTAGCCCCTTGCTCACTTGTTCATAGCCAGGCTTTACTTCAGCTGGACACAGTAAGGCACTTGGTTGAGTGGTGCAAATCTCTAGGATTTTGAAGTCTAATTGGGAGGCACTTTTCTATGCAGGGAAGAATCACAGATGCATGTGGCTGTTCTTTTGGGGAACAAGAGATCCAAAGAAAGTTCTATCAGGAGAGCTTAGGACACCCTTGCTTTTGGTAGTCTGTGCATTTTAATGAAGGAGTTTATTTTTAGTTATAAGTATCATGTGAAAGTCCTGCAAGTGGAAATTATTACTTAGCAACCTTAGGGAAGGGCTCAAACATCTGTCCTTTAGGTGAGGATAGGCCTTCAGACTGCCATGAGAAGCCTTATGTGGAAAAGGTACTGAAGTAAATAATTGCCTGCAGGGCAAAGCCTGGACACAAAAAACGTGAATGTGAAAGAAACACAAGTAGTTTGCAAGGTATCAGTTCATTATGAATGTCAGTATATTTGTAAAAGGTATTTTAGTCTCTGGCATTCATAAAATTCATACTGTAACTGCATATTGTGTCAATATAAATACAAAAATATTTTTTAGGTAATGTATTTCTAGACTGAACGCATTTCACTTAAACTTCAATGATTCAAAATAAAAAGAGCACTAAGTGCCCAGAATTGCCAACAGAAAGCTTTGTTGATATATGATGAAAGTTAAGTATATTCCTAAATGTCCTCAGCTAATAACGTAATATTTTTTTTGTCACCTCTTACTCCTCAGAATACTAATAATCCATAGGTGACCTCTTCTAGTAGTAAATTACCCTTCAATCCCTGCATCTCTGTGCCAGGTGTGGAGAATGTCCCTGATTCAGCTGCATTTTTAGCTTCTAAATCTGCTAAATTGTTCCTTCATTCCTATTGAGTCAGCCTTTTTTAATGTCCTTTAACATATACTACTGGCATTTCCTCTGGTAATTATAAGGTTTCTAGCACTTTTAAATACGTTTTTGGTGAATTTTTGTGAATTTCCCTTTGAATTTAACAGCCCCCTCTCTTCCTCAATTTTTCCAATGTAAGCACTACTCCAAAAGCATATTTTGAGTCTGTATATATTGTTCTCCCTTTCTGTGCTAGTACTTCCAGAGGTCGCTTTTGGGCATACAACTCACATGCTTGAACTGACCATTTGGAAGGTAACTTTCCCTTTCCTGTCGCTACCAACCCTTCATCCACTATAGCAAACTCCGATACCCGGTGCCCCTGGACTACTCTTTAATCCATCAATGTACAATAGTTTTCCTCCTTGGAAACTGGGTGGTCCTCATTAACTACTTTTATTACTACAGGTTTCATATTCAATTTACCTCAATTTTTTGATTTTGCCCACACCATTTTAGGACTTTTCTCCTCATATTCTTCCATTAATTGGAGAAGCTTAACTCCCATTTTCGTTCCTCTGGGAGTACTCCAACGTCCAACTGCACCTGTAAATCCCATCCTAATAAATTGTACCCTGTTTATGGAACTAATAGAATCCCAATTTCTACTTTATTTGTTCCTTCAAACTTTAGTTGCTTTATAAGTGAGATTTTGAACCCTTTCCCTTTTGCACCTACTACCTGCATGGTATCTTGACCTTTTTTGCACCCCTTTGGAATTCTACAAACACAAGTTCTTTTGTGTCTACTAAAAATTCAAATTCTTCCTCTTTTAAATTCTTCCTGGAGACTTATTTCTAAAGTTATCAAGGGTTCCTGATGGTATTCTGTCCCTAGGAGGTTGAGCCTGGCGCCCCTAATCCCCCACTTCTCCTTTTTGCTCAGTTTCATAGATCCTCAGGTCCTTTTCCCTGTGGGCGGCAATTCTTTCTGATATGCCCATTCTCTTTACAGTAAAAGCAAACTGGTTATAGGTTCCCCCATTTGCCAAACTATCCTTTTTGTGTACAGTCCCAAGAAGCTGCATCCCCCCTCCATCCATCTTCTCGCATTCAGGGTCCCCCTCCCTTACATGTGTTGTTCTTTATGTGCTGGTTTCCTTCTCTAATGGTGGTTACTATTACCTTTTGCCTTGACGTTCTCTTCATCCCTCTTTACATATACCTTCTGTAACTCTCTTAAAAGATTTTCTAATCTACTTTCTTGCCAACTATCTAACATTTTTAACTTTCTCCATATATCTTGAGTGACAAAATTTATTTTTAGTAAGATCCATCCAGCTACTGTATGAGGGTCAATCCTGAATATTGCCTCATATTCTTCCTCAATCTTTCTAGCCACTCTGTTGGGGTTTCCTCTTTCTTTTGCTGTTCGTCAAAAACTTTACAAGCATTTTGATTTCATGGAGCTGCCTCTTTGATATATCTTATAGTTAATGCTCTATACTCCTCTGTGTCTTGCCTTCCCCCAGAGCTGTTGTGGTCCCAATTGGGGCACATTATGGAGCTTTTCAGGCCCCTGGATGTCCCTCTCCCATACCCGTATCCCAGCCACCCAGATCATCTGTCTTTCTTCTGGTGTGAATAGCATGGTCATTGATTGCAAACGGAAGCCATTTTCTATGTGGATAAAGCAGACCTTTCCCCAGAGTCTTGGTAGCAGTTGAAAGGTGACTTTTAGGGCTCTAAAACCTTGCAGGGTCCTAGTTGCTGGCAGCTTTAGTTCTGGAGAAATCCAGCAAAGTTTGCAGATTTCAAAGGTGGCGCCGCCCTGTCGCTCAGAATGAGATGCTGAAAAGGGAGGCCATTTTCTTTGGGAAAAAGAAGCCTTTTCCCCAAAGTCTTGGCATCAGTTGAAAGGTGATGTTTGTGGCTCTAAGGACTTGCAGGGTCCTAGTTGCTGGCAGCTAACTGCTCTGCTAATCTAATGGGGCCCTCTAGCAATCCTTTTAATTCTTTCTTGAACATTTTCACGTCAGAGGAACTTAGAGGTACGACTACAAATCCAATTCTTCCCTGCAGCTCCCACCAGGGTACTCCCCTCAGGGGATATAATCCTATTGCTCTGTATTCTATAAATCCTATTGGGATATAATCATATCCTCTGATCTGCTTTCCTCTCATTGTGCCATACTGTTTCTGGTGTTTTGGCTAGACCCATCAGACGGTAGGGGAGGGGCAATTGGGGCTACTGGAGGTGGAGGGGGCAAGAGTTCTAAAGGGTCTCATTCTCTGATACTTCAAACAGGATCACCTTCGAGGATGAGGTCTCCCCCTCCCAGCAAGGAAGGTGGTCACTTTCTTCCTGATTGAATGGTATCTTAGCTCTTACACAGATGCTTAATGCCTGCCCGAGATATTTATCTTTTGTCTGACTTACATCTTGGCCAGTATACATGGTTGTTCCTGATTTCCCCTTTGGTGTATTCTACTGTGCAATACTGATTCATTTTGAGTTTGTCTTTATCTCTGGTATTGGGGTCATATTTCCTCTGGGCTAGTTTCATTCCTAATGGGCTATCTGGAGGTATTGGAGATACCAATTGGTATCTCTTAAATTTCCACTTCTCCTCTTGGGGATTCCCTACTCACCCATAGTCCCATCCTGACCGACCAATCACAGGCCCTCCCCCGACAGAGCCTGCCTCYCTTAGAACGAAAAGGGAAAAGGGGAGGAAACAAGGATAGGAGTAAAGAGAAGGAAAAGGGAAGAGAGAGAGAAAAAGAAACCTAAAAAACCCCCAAACTGTACTTCTCTTTTGACAAGTAAGAAAAACACTTATGATCTACGGGCTTCTGTATCACCAGACTTGTCCCTGCCCTTCCCCCCTCCCCGGTCCCCAGCGGCACTTAGCTCCCAGCCCCACCTGGCTCAGCCCGGCTCTGGCCCGCCCCTGGCCCAATTCGCCTTGGCAGCTGCGGTCCCACCCCTGGCCCAGCTCAGCCGCGGCTTCGGTGGCTCCACCCATCCCGATTCGGCTCGGCGTCGGTCTGCCCACGGTCTCCCTGGGGTCGGTGGTGTGCGAACTGCTACAATGACTCCTGGGGGACACAAACTCCTCGGCGGTCGCCCCGCTTCCAGCCCGGTCTTTGGAAATTATAGCCCTGCATGCGTCTGAGAGGCAGCCCCCGCTCTGAGCGCAGCACCCTGCACGGGCCGCTCCGTCATGCGGAGCTCAGCAGCCCCTTCTGTGTGTGCCATCTGGGAGCCCCGCTGCGGGTCCCCGTCCCCGCACCAACGCGATTCCCCTGACGGGCGACCCCTGCCGCAAACCCCCACAAATTCTTCAATCTCACGCATCCTGCCGGCCACAGGGTCCTCTTTTGGGGGATCTCTGCTTTTCCTCACCACCACACGTCCCGCTGTTCCCTTTTTCTTCCTACCGTCCAATATCCTGATGCTTCAAGGGACTAGGACAGATCCAGTATAGTATTAGTGTGAAGCTCACTTTTATATACTGGAATTACAGAGTCACAATCTGGCAAAAATAGTTATGAGGATGGTACTCACCCCCCCTTCCCCTCTTTTCTTTATCCAGCCTTATGTTGTCTTTGGGCTTCCAATCTGCAACCACTGGTGGTCTTAGGGGAGTTCGATAGACTCTGCCAAATTTGTGGCAGGGGGCGCCCCCTTTGAAAACTCCTAGTGCCACCGGGGTGAGCTTTAAATCCTGGGGGAGGCCCCCCCCCCAATTACGAGAAATTACACTCCTAAAAAATTTAAAAGGTTTATTAAAATTTTATCAAAAATACAACAGAAGACTGAATAGAGAAAATATTATGGTGCTGGGAGCAGAAGATTTTTCCCACCATATGCTCATCCACACAATGGAGGTTTGGCCTTTTAACCCTTTAGCCCCTCCCAAAGTTCTGTCCATCGACTCCTTCTTCCATGTCCAGTGGTGGAGTTTACTTCCTTAAATGTTGATTGGCGCTCAGGTGCTGCCAGAGTAACCTGTGAGTAGGCTGACCCTCCCAAATGTCCTGACTACCCAGGTTACCTGGTGATAACAATGCAAGGAGGGGGTAAAACACAACTATAAATTTATAAAACTTCTCTTAACATATACACATGATATTTCTATTTTATGATCTTGATCAAGGGCTTGAAGCGTGTACAGCCAGATCTCAAGGCCACCGTAAACTTTTGCCATTGCATTAGATATATATCAAAAGCTATTGATTGCTAAACACTCTGCTCAAAAATACAGGGTTTACCATACAAAACTATTTCCTTATGGCTTTTTCTTTTCCTGTCTGCTTGAACTACTTGTCACAGAGCTCCTGCAGGAGAGGCTGCAGAGAGCAAACTTGCCACCAGCATGCCTCATCTCCGTCATGGAGAGGGACCACATTATGAGGCTGAAAGCAGCTGAGACAGTTGACATGGGTGCCAATTAGTGTCAAATGTTGCCATCATTCTCTGATATTTACACCTATCCATTGGGAGCCAGCCCAAGACTTCATAGTTTGACAGAAACCAATGAATAGGCAGCAGGTGACAACAGTCTTTAGTTACATCCCAGCTATCTTAACCAGCCTGGTATAAGGATTCATTAGGCCTTGTTGGCAATGATGAAGCATTGTATTCATATTGCTGATTGGGAGCTATGTACAAATCATGAACAGGATGGGACTGCTAAGAACGCATCTTGAGCTGTTTTATTTTCCAGCATCAGCCCCATTACATGGTTGTGACAATGGGAAGATGCCATTAGATCACATCCCAGGCAGCAGACAAAGAATGTTACAACTTACTTTAAAAGCTTTTTGACCAATCACACAAAGCAAAAACATACTGACAGTAATTCATTCCAACCACTGTAAGTACACCTACCTTCGGTTAAAACAATGCTTGCCTATTTCCAATACAATACCTACTTGTACGCCTTAAAACACAATGCACAGAACTCCATTATTAAGCGTAGAACTTCCTAATATCTTACTAGATATACTTTTCTGCAACTTGAGTTATTCTAGACAAGTGTTAATACACAGACCATTGTTCTATTTGTCCTTTTCTACTTTGTATATAATTTTTCTGCTGACAAATCTTATGGCTACTGCTTAGCTCTAATCACAGTTCCACTGTCTGTAAGGCCTGTCTTTTACACCTTTCCCAAAACACTCTAATTTTAAAGATTCCCACAGTTGCCCCTCTCGGTTCACCTAAAAAGAAACCTTTGTAACCATGTCGCTTATTAACTACCTTGCATTTTGTGGATTTACTATAATATATCTGATTATTACTTACTTAAAGCATCTTTTTGCTTGCACTAAGCATTGCTGTATTACAACACAGCAATTTTAATGCTGTGGAAGTCTAGTCAGTTTAAAGGGCATTAGTAATATCTGATAACAATTACAAGTCATTATTGGAAAAAGTCTCGTTGGTTCTTAGGTCTTAATTCAAAACCTTCCTCTGCATCTATACCTTCATCCACTATCTCTGTAAGATTTCGAGAACTATCTGTGAATCTATGTCCTACCTCTATCTTTTGTATGATAAAAACCTCTTTGATAGTTTTGTCCATCATTTGTCACATACACCAACATATGCAAGATATTACTAGTAATATAACTACCAAAACACCCAACACATATAGACTTATTTTACAAAGTTCCTTTAGCCAAGGTGCAAAACTCCATTCTTGGAACAAATCATCTAACCAGGATCCACCATCTTCTTTAATTTGAGCTGTCAAATCTTTCAGCTTTTGTATGCTTTTGTGGATGGATTCAGAATGATCTGACAGGTTCATGCAACAAAATCTAATTCCTCACAACCGCGTCCGTGCGCCAGTAAAAGAAAATCAATTGCTGCTCTAGTTTGAAGGGTTGCATGTCTAACACAATTAACATCGGTCAACATATCACTGATTGCAGTGGATGTGGCATTAGTTTGTTTACTCAGCCAACATCCAACCTGATCTAATTGTTTCAATGCTATTGCTGAAGCCAGCTGGGGTAAAAACAAATCCTCTGAAACCCTTTTCGCAGCATTCCAAGGTATGAAATCACTCTTACGGTTTTCATCATAATGAGAAGCAGATTTTGTTCCTCTATGTTTCTTCTTAATGACTGCGTTAGAAGTAGGTGCTATCACAGTGAGCATTCCAATGCTACAAGGGCCACCTTCAAGGCATGATGGAATGCCCTGCAAAGCCCTATCTCCACAAATAAACCAATATCCTTTTGACAATTGTTGTGGAATATTGGTCAGCCTCAGAAAGCACATCCCAACTGTTTGAATAATTACACCAAAACCTTAAATTTCTGTATGCAAAATAATGGGGAGTAACATTGTACTTTGGAGGATCACCTTCCCACCAATCATTAGCTGTAAACCTAAGGCAAACATTCATTGTTAAAGAACCAAGAATTTCTAATTTTGGGGTTCAGATACTGCTTTGGGAAGTTTTTTGGCCTAAATGTTCCAATTCAATACAGGATTGTTCCCATTGTCAATTTCACCAGGTTTACTATTTAATTGCTTTTTGATCAAAGGCAAATCCTTTACTGGCACACTGAGAAGACAGGTTGAGAAAAGCTTTTCTGGTTCTGAATTAGACAAACATATGGTATCCAAGCCTGCTGCCTTGGCTAAGTTCACCTAAATATTTGGTTTTAGTTGTTCCACAGGCAAATCTGCACTAAAAGAAGCAATTAAAACCAACTAACATCAGCGTATCACTCAATTTTGCTCCACCATTTTCGGGAGCTAATTTTTGGCATAAGATCGTCCCCTATATGTCAATTCAAAAACTTTGCTTTTGATCTTAAAATAAATTTCACCTTTAAAAGTCCAACGCAACGGATCTATAACATACCAAACTGTGGGTTTTTGGGATCCTGCTAGCTCCGGGGGACCCCAAAACTGGGTGGGTGCAGGTGGACCACCTCCTTGGCGTCTTTCGCCACGGAGCACTCCAGCCACGATCACGCGCACGCGCAGTCCCAGATGTTTAAGATGGCACAGCCAAAGAGGTCTCGGAGACTCCAGTGTGTTCCAACAGGCTTTTTAATATCAGGAAGTCCGAGGGTGCAGGCGGGGAGGGAAAGCAGGGTACTGCTCTGTTGAAGGGTACTGGAGCCGGGGTGCCAAGCCCCGAACCCAGGCAGGAATGAAGTTTTTAAGGGGTGAGGGGTAGGCGGGCTCAGGGGTGCCCTTTGACCCCTAGGAAGGGAGTACAGAGGTGGGCTTAGAGCGGGGTGACTGGGGTACACCAATAGAAAACCAGGGAGAGGGTGTGCTTAGGGAAGAGACTCAATGGAAAGGTGGGGAACAGGGAACTTTCTGGAACAAAAGGTGTGCTTTACATATGATTGATTGCTTCGTCTTTGTCCCCTCCCCACACACCAAACAAAAACTATGCTTTTGCCAAAAATCAGTTCTATGAAACTAACAATTGACACATGAATAAAGAGTATAAAATCAGGAGTTTGTTGGTTCTACTGGTGAACAAGGAATGTCAGGTGTGACTTGTGATTCCTCTGTTCGGCTCACGTCTGCCTGTTTGCTTTTACCGTCTTGGACTCGTCAACATGTTCCAGAGTGTGATATGGTTTGTTCTTTATCGCTGGGACACACTTGATTCCTGCACATCTAGAGACAGAAGCATACCCTTTGCCCCAAGGAATTAATTGGAAACGACCTTCAATTTGTCCAGTCTCTAATTAAAACAGGAGGATTTTCTTTCAGTTTCGCCTGTGTGTTATTTGAAAAATGCCTAAAATTTGGTGGATCGGGTTCTGCAACAGAGTTGTTAAAAAAATTAAAAACATATAACTCTACTCCCCATTCTGTTGATCTAGAATGCATTTTAATGTTTGGTGTGCCCTCTCAATAACTCCCTGACTCTCCTACTTGCTTGTGGGAGAGTGAGGAATACTAAAGATGTAACAAACTTCCCAGTCCTTTAAAAATGTGGCCATTCTTTGAGATATATATGTGGGATCGTTGTCAATTTTCACTTCTTCACTGGGGCACACCCAATGAAGCAAAAGCTTGCAAAAAATGGTGACAGGCATGATTACCTGCTTCACCTGTGTGAAGAGAAGCAAAAACTGCACCAGAGAACGTGTCCACTGAGACATGAATATTTTTAAATTTACTAAAGGAAGGGTATTTAGTGATATCTGTTTGCCTTAACTGCAGGCTTTGCAAACTTCATGGGTTGACCACTCCTGTGGAAACAGGAGGTTACACAAGCTGACAATCAGGGCAAGTACTGGAAATAACCTTAGCTTGACTTTTGGAAATTTGAAACATTTGCACAAGTGCTTGTGCGTTTTGGTGAAAAAAGGCATGACTCAGTTTTGCTTGTTCAAAAATGTTTGGCAAAGTGTTTGAAATAACCATTGTCAGTTTGTCTGCTATCACATTTCCTTCCACTAAAAATCCAGGAAGTGAAGAATGAGCCCTGATGTGAGAAACAAAATATGAATTAATTCTATATTGCAAAGTTGTATAAAGCCATGAAAACCAACGATACAAAGTGCCATTACTAGCATTCTTTATCCTTCTATTCTTGATCCTTCTATTCTTTTAACCACAGTAACAGCATAAGCAGAATCGGTGATTAATTCAAACCACAGTGGCAAGTTCAACAATCTGAGGAGATCCTTCTACTATTTGAATATCTGATTCCCAGGCTTTAGTTGTTTGGTTCAACGAAGTTATGACTGACTGGTAGCTTTTGTCAGATCCATCAGTGAAAAGAGTTATTGCATTTGAAAGTTCTTCACTTAACATAGGTTTCTCTCTAAAACTCAGTTTTGCTTGCCAAATAATTTGTGAGCTGTGTAATGAACAGAACAAATACCTGGGAAGTTTAACAATGCATATTGCAAATCATCAGAATCTTGCATTGCCCAATCAAGATAAACCTTTTTCAATGGTAAATAGATAACTGCAAATTCTGACCTGCTAAATTTAAAAATCTTGTTCTGGCCTTAATTACAATTTGTGCTATCATCTCTAAAACCATAAAAATAGTCTTCAGAAGAAACCTCTAGGGAAGAAAAACCCATTCTATTATCAACAAAGGATCTGTCTCAGAAGGGTCCCACTGAAAAATGAGACCACAAAGTTGCATATTTTCTGCTAAAATTACAAAAAAAGATAGGGTTTTCTGGAATAAAGTGATGAGCTTGTAGTCTTTGGAGAGCTTCCATGACCTTGTCAAGCACTGCACAAGCTTTAGGTTTCAGAGTTCTAGGACAGTTGATGTCACAGCTTCTTCTTAGTAAATTAGAAAGTGGAGCCAGTTCATTGTTGGCAATTCCCAAAAGAGGTCTGACCTAATTGATTTCTCCTAGAAGCTGTTGTAAATCTTGTAGATTGTTGACATTGGTCTGGAGAGTATCTTCTGCAGCGTAATTGTTTTTTCAGTCATCTTCCATCCCAGATACTTCCAGGGTGGAACTTCTTGGATTTTGGTTATAGAAATTTCAAGTCTAGTGTAGTAAACCCCATGGACTCAGGAAAAGCTCCATGGAGAATCTGAACAATAGAAATGCTGAGACAGCAACATAAAGTTCCTGTCTCCCTGACCCCCACCCCAAAGCTTATCTCTGTAACCATATAGGCTATGTCACTTAACCCTTACTATTGGTCAAATCTGGATCCCCCGAACCCTATAAAAGAGGCATACTTTAGGCCATTCAATAGAAGAAGAGCTGTTGGTGGGACCCTTCACAGACTCCTGCAATAAAGCCATCTCTGTGGAACCACCAGGACTCTCTCCTTCTCCTCTCTCGCCGCTGCTGCAGCTTCAGCCAAGGGCAAACTTACCTAGCAAGCAAGAGCCGAAATCCTAAGGGCTTGCAATCACTACAGAGCTGATCACTACTGAGCTTGCTAAGGGAGTTAGCCCCATTGGCCTGAGCTAGCTTAGCTTTTGGGCACCCCGTCCCCCTGGGGACTGAGTTCCCAGGCTGTCTTGCACTGCTTGATGATAAGGCCAGAACAGAGGCTTTATTAGTCTAGCATTTTGGATTTCAGTAACAACACTAGCAGGGGTTTGCTCTATCTCTGTTTGTGTTGGAGCTGCAATGAGTGAATCATCCATGTAGTGCAGAATCATGGATCTTGGATACTTCTGTCGAACTGGAGACAAAGCTTGTGCAACAAAATATTGGTAAATTTTAGGCAAATTCTTCATTCTTTGGGGCAATGATTTCCAGGGCTATCTCTGCATAAGTTCTCTTTGATTGATGATGGGAACTGAAAAGGCAAATCTTGGAGCATCATTGGGATGAAGTGGGATGTGGAAAAAACAGTCCTTTAAATCAATGATAACGAGAGGCTAGTGTTTTGATAAATAAAAGAGTCTACGTTGAAGAGGTCTCATGTCTTTAATAATTTCATTGATCTTCTTCAGGTCATGAAGCAACCCCTAGGAGTCTGATGTCTTCATATAGATAATGAATACTGGTGAATTCTAGGCACTATTCATAGGGGTGGTGTGACTTTGCTGTAATTGTTCTTTTACTAATCTTCTAAGGATGTTTAATTTTTTTCTTTGTTAAAGGCCATTGGTCAATCCATATAGGATGGTTAGTTTTCTAGTTTAGCTTTAAAGTGGCAGGTTTTGACGTCTTTTCTGTCACAGGCCCACTTCTAGTTTTGCTCCCCATTGGGACAGGATGTCTCTTCCCCAGATGGTGAGAGGTTTCTGAACAACAACAGGACAGAACATTGCTGTCTTTCTTTCAGGACTTGTAATGTTGTTCATGAATACACTTTGCAAATACACAGTAGCACCTCCAATTCCTGTGAAGGAAACTGCAGGAGCTACCAAATCCCAATCTCTGGGCTAAAACATGTGGGAAATTACAGTGACATCTGCACCAGTATCTGGCATGCCTGTAACATAAATTGTTTTACAATGGTGAGTCAGGCTGCAAGTCAATTTTGGTTGGTTGCAGTCTAAACATTGTAATCAAAAGACCTTAGGACTTGAGGTACCAAAAAAAAATTATGGCACAGACATAACTGAATTCTTTGAAAAGCTGTTTTGCTTGAGTGTATTCATGGGTAAAAGAAATGCAATAGCTATAGGTGTTTTTGGTGGAATTACCATAGGAACATTAAATGTAAGAGCTAAAATTAGTAGCTCTTCATTACAATTTACTGAAACAACAGCGGGAAGGATTGAAAGTCTAAGAATTTTGTTGTTGCTTTGCCTAGAATAAAAAAATTTTGTCTTTGGTGAAAAAAACTGACAATTCTTGTAGGAATGCTTTCATAACAAAAATTATTTAAAAGATGTATCAAGTTTGAGGAGGCCAATTCAAACCTTGTACCTGAAAGTATTGAGCTGGGACCATTTGAGGAATGGCTGACTGAGGGATAAATGATTGAAGTACCAACACCAATTTACTGGGTAATTGACTGTAAGGAGGTACCACTATTTGTGTCGAGGCACGGTGGTAATCCGTGCTCTTTTTTGAGTTTAACAACAAAGATTTGCCACTGATGTCAAATTGAGAACAGTATTTGGAAAGATGCTTTTCTTTCCAACATTGAGGGCAAATAGAAAGCTGTTTAGGTTGGATTGTTTTTGTAGGACAATCCTTTTTAATGTGTCTTGGTTTACCACAAGCAAAGGAAGAAGCCTTTTTATCAGTCCAACTGTACAGTACCAACAGATTTTTCTAAAATTTTGGTTTGTGCTTCTAGAGCCTTTTTAAATTTTTCCATTTGCTGTCCCAAATTTTCTCCTAAATCTTTTGCTAAATTATTTCCCAGTGTTTTTCCTAACTTTTCTTGAGATTCTGCAATCTGCTTTCCAAAAGTATTGACTTGCAGCAATATGTTGTGGAGAGGTGAGCTTACTGCAAGCTGTTAGCATCTGTGTTACAGCTGGAGGCTGATCAGGTAAAGTTAAAATAATTTTTCTACATTCTTCATTAGCATTTACAAAAACAAAGTTTTGAATAATACAGGAATGAGTTCATTCATCTGGATATTGTTTTTCCACCGCTTGGGTTAATCTATCCAGGAAAGAACTAAAGGATTTCAATTCACCTTGTCTGATAGTAGGATAAGCATTTATATGGGTACCAGCTGGCTCAACTGAAAATAAAGCTTTTTTAGCAGCATCTTTAATATCTCTTAGTACAGGCTGAGGCAATTCTACTGCTTGATTTTTTGGTTTATGGAAAGGTGGATTACTTGCTAATTAGGTAATATCTATATCTTTATAAGGAGTATTTTCGTATCTTTTAACTAATTTATTAAGAAGTTTTTTCTATTGTAATTCTCATAAAAATACTGTAAATTGGTTAAAATTAGGGAAGCTACATTTTGATAATTAGTAGGGACTAAGTTATAAGAATTAAATATACTTTTTAACACATTAAAATAAGGAGAAGATAACTATTTTTTTTTTTAATGCTTGACAGAGTTCTTTTATATCATGGTGAGAAAGAGTTTTATATTGTGCATTTATATCATTATGACCATATTTTATAGGTAAGGCAAGGACTTGTTTTTTTGAATCTAAATATTTTTCTAGATTTTGAAAAATATTAGACTAATTAGGTACTTGTAATGGAAAGTTTATTTCTGATTTAGATTGTGTTTTGGTTTTCTCTTTTACCTCTTGTGTCTGATATAGAAGAACAGGGTGTTGTTACAGCTATCAGCTGTCTTAGGAACTTTGCTAAGAAGCTTTAAGTTCTTGGTAGCAGTGTTGCCATAGTAACAAGCTTTCTTGGGAGTTCTGCTAGAAAAGGTTGGGGAGGAGAGTTCTAAGTTTTTGGTTGTAGTGTTGCTGGAGCAACACACTTCTTTGGGAGCTTTGCTAGGAAGGGTAGAGGAGAAGAGCTCTACATTCACAGCAACCCCCCCATTGGAGGTAGTGGCTGAGCAATGTGTTGTATTGGTTATGGGAAGAAAGCTAGTTTGCTAAATTACATCTTAAATTGGGTTTTATTAGAATCATACAACTTGGGCTGCTCTTGAGATGTAGATTTTGAATTTGTATCCCCCGCCCATGGGGACAGAGTTGGAAAACTCTTAGCTCTAAGGTGCAATTTTGATATGCTGTTTTCCCCTTTAGTAGCAAATGAGATAGGCTTCAATGCTTCAAGGCTTCTAAATGATTTGTCTTGGTCTCTACAGAAACTTTCTTGCATTCTCTTGCCTCTACTTTATCTATCTCTTTGGGCAGAGCTATCTTGGTTTGTTCAGCTCTTGGTTGTTGTTTGCTTCTTTTGCCTTTATTGTTTGTTCTCTTGTAGGTAGAGCTAAATTTAAAGCTCTCTCACTACTTCTAACTGGAGGCTGGGGAATTAAAAGCGGTGAAAACTTCGGAAGAGGTTTGGGGGAGGAATCTATATGAAAAGAATTCTTAGAATCGTAAAGCAATTTGCTTGCTTGAGTTTGATCTGAGGGGGTGATTTCTTGGGAAGGGGAAACTGTGATAGGGATGATTTTCACAGCTTCTTGGCTAGGCAGAGTAGATTTGGAGTCTCTCATGGCAGACCCACCCTGTACAACTTCAGAATAAGAGTTGGTCATAACTTGTTAGGAAGAGGAACAGGGCACAGAAATAGTAGCTCTTGTTTTGTAAAGCTTCAGTAAACTCTCATCTCTTGGATTTTAACTCAACTTTTCTAAAACACAACTTTTGATCCCTTAAATTCTTGGAACACAACAAAAATCTTGAACACTTTCTTGAGAAATGTGAAGGTGAATGATTTCGCGGAGGACTGGGAGGACGCTTGGTTGTAGTATTAGTGATGCAGGAAATCTCAGAAGAAACAGAGGACATGACTGAAGTTGGAAGCTGATCTGATGTGTTTTCCTGGGGATTGAGGTGTTGTCTACACTGCTTGTAGAAACTCTGGACACACTAGGAGAAGGGAAAGAAGTTTGAACAAAACCTGAGATCTCTTCAGAAGAGGAGGAAGGCTCAGCACTACTTGGAATTAAAGTCTCAGAACTAGGTCTTCTGTTTTGGTATTTGAAAAAGTCTCTGTTATGATCATTCTGTTTAAAACTTTCTGTTAAAGCTTTGGAGATAGGCTGAAGTCTCTTCTTTTTTGAGAGAGACTAGATTATAAATGTTTTTGTTTATCAGGTCTTAAAAATTAAAGGTAAAAGTGGATTTAAGTTTCTATTTTGAGTACTCACCTTTACTTACATTAAGATTTTAGTTCATGTTTTGAGATGTCTGAACATCTTTTATTTTGTAAAATTGTCTTAAGCTGGTAAAAAACATTGTTTTGTTTTAGATAAATGATTTCTCATCTTTTTGTTTAGGAGATCTTAAAGTTGCTACTTATTACTTATATCAGCTACAGATGATGAAGGGAATTATCTATTCTTCCTATTAACAGTTTGGGCTTCTGGCAACTGCACTGTCTACTCTCTTATTTTTTATTCCTCTAGTCTAACAATCTTCTTCATAGAGAAGCACTATTTATCGTTGGTGAGGAGCTATGTGCAAATCCCGGACAAGACAAGACTGCTAAGAATGCATCTTGAGCTGTTTTATTTTCTAGCATCAGCCTCATTACACGGTTATGACAATGGAAAGATGCCTGCAGCTCACATCCCAAGCAGCAGACAAAGATCTTAATGTTACAACTTACTTTAAAAGTTTTTTGACCAATCACACAAAGCAAGACCACATTGACAGTAGTTCTATCCAATCACTATAAGCACACCTACCATTGGTTAAAACAATGCATGCTTATTTCCAATACTTGTAAGCCTTTAAACACAATGCACAGAGCTCCATCATTAGGCTTAGAACTTCCTAATGTCTTACTTAAGATATACTTTTCTGTAGCTTAGGGAGTTATTCTAGACAAGTATTAATACACAGATAATTGTTCTATTTGTCCTTACTATTCTATTTCGTATATAATTTTTCGGCTGACAAATCTTATGGCTACTGCTTAGCTCTAATCACAGTTCTACTGTCTCTAAGGCCTGTCTTTTACACCTTTCCAAAACCACTCTGATTTTAAAGATTCCCACATATTCAGAATAGGAAAACATATATATTTTAATGTTGGTAACAGATATTCTGGTCATTATGTGAAGGAGCCCTGGAAGGCAATGGTTGTCTCCATGTGAGACATTGTGAGAAACAGCACTAATTTTTAAAATTTCAAAGGCTTACTAAACCTTAACAAAAACACAACAAAGTACCATAAGGAAAAATTACAGCACTGGGAGTCTCCATGGCCAGCAGCAATGTGCTCATCCACAAAACGGATGCTCTGCCTTTTACACCCTTAGCCGCTCCCAAAGTTTTGTCAGTCAACTTCTTCTCTGCCATCCATTGCTGGAGATTACTTTCTTACATCTTGATTGGAGGTCAGGTGTCGTTGTGCCGTGCCTCCTAGTAATAGGCCAGCCCTCCCCAAATGCCCTGACTACCAGGGCTATTACAAGGGAGAGGGAAAAGAGGACTATTGGAGGATATATCACTATACATCCATAAAACTTATCTTAACATACACATAATATCTGTCTCTTAATTGTGAGAGCCAACTATCACATTACTCATCTAAATCAAATCCCCTTTTTTCTTTTCTATAAGTCATTTGGCTCAAACAATTCTCATTTTCTACTCGGATAATCTACTCTGACTACTCAAAAAAATATAAATTTAATGATTCATACTAGCATCCGTTGATGTGAGCAAGGACAGTGGGAAAAGAAGAAAAAATCTGACGTTTTCCTTAGACACACTTATTTGGAATGGACAAAATGGGATCACAGAGGTCTGGTATGGATTTTTTACCCCCATCTACACTGCCTATGGGGTTGCTACCCACAGCAGGTGTATCTTAGTGGTGAGTACGAAGGCCAACTCAGTCTTGCCCTCTAGTCCCTATTGTATTAAAAGACAATTGAGGAATGATAGAGGTCTTGTATGGCCTTCTTGCCCCCCTTACCATGCCTACAGGGTTGCTGCCTGCAGCAGGGCTCTAATCTTCTCGGTGGTGAACACAGGGGCCAACCCATTCTTGCCCTCTATTTCTGTCTTACTCTAATTGTTTCCTAAGGAAACCGCCCCATTACCTTACAGTTCCCTGTGTACATCCCCTCAACAGATGCTTGTAATTCCCACCCATTAAAACAGGACAATTACATCAAAAATCAATATGGTTCAAACTCCCCGCCCAAAGTGTTTGTTAAAACAATCCTTGAGCTGGCTGGTGGAAGCTTGACTACTTTTTGGACATCTTTGAGCTTCTTTGGTTATCTCTCACCCAGTCTGGATGTTATAGCCTATTCTTTGGGTTCTTTTACCAAGCCTTTAATTCTCTACTCTCACTCTGCAGTTCACACAGCTGACTCAGTGGTTAGCAGTACCTGAAAGGGACCTCCCGACTGAGGGGTTAAACTGAAGACACTGCACATAGCACAGCCTCATGTTTCATTATTTGAAAGGGTAATTGAGTCTTAAAGTAGTTATCCACCACTGCTGACACAAGAGAACAGTGTGGCCTAGGAAGCATTACAATCACAGAGAGGTTTAAAGCACTTGGCTTAGCATCCTGTTTTGATGGCAGCAGTTTCCAGGGAATGTGGGTTAGAACAGCAGTGGATCACAGCGATTGCAGAAACACCTGTTTACAGGGATTTAATGGAAATTTAAATGTGATGGAAATCACTGTACACAACTTTATATAAACCTTAACCTTTTTGCAAATTTATATGTAGAGGCAAATTCCTCTCCCTACAAGAACAGAGTGTACACAGAGAGCCAGGGGCCACTCTAGTCAGCAGAGCTAGGTAGTACCACACACAGAAACACCCATATACACACACGTCTGTTTTCCCAGGTGGGACAGCAGATGGATGCACAGAGTGTGTATCCAGAGCCATGTCCTTCAGTGTCCCCAGCCCATGTGTCCACACAGGGACATGTGCAGAGCTGATGCACATACACAGTTATCTGGTCACTTGCAAAGAGCTCCTGTGCACCACAGTACTTGCTAGTAGCACTTGTGTACACCCAGCCTGCCACACCAGCACACGTGTGCTACACAGACACTCACCTATGTACAATCTCTACCAGTGCACAGGGACCCACAAGGGTGAGACCTGCTTGCACGTAGAGCGTTTGCACACCAATGTATGCAGTGTCATACACATTAATATACACGTCCCACACAGAGCCATGCTCACTCCTGCAGAACTTGTTCACACTCGCAAGCACAGAACTGTGCAGAGACCCACTCACACCTGAAATTGTGCATTTTAACACATGTGTAAACAAATGACATGTACACATCAGCTTATCTATGTGAACAGTGCTGTGCACACCAGCACACACGTACACTGTGCAAAGCAGGCCATGTACACTCACATCTGGGCACACTAGAAAACGCATGTGCACACAGAGCTATGCTCACCAGCACACATGTATACAGCATTCTCCCAGAACTCTCCTGGCCTCAATGCCCCTATGAATCTCTCCTTGTGAGATCATGACATGGTGGGGATGGGGACAGGAGAGGGGAGTGTGGGTGGGACATTGTGGCACAGTTTAAAGAGCATCCTCTGTGCCTTTGGGGTGGGAACAGATAGGCATGTCCTTAAAGGAAAGGTCAAAGAAAGACCACTCTGGATTCTTGCTTCCTGCCTCTCACTCTGTAAGGGCAAAACTTGAGCACTTTTTGCTGTCCTGTCTTCTCCAGGAGCCAGACCAGCACAAAGGAGAGGATTAGAAGGATTTCTGAGAATCACTGCCAGTACAGAGCACACACATTTCTCACCCCTTACATTATCATGGGATGATGTGGTAGGAACTAACAAGAGCCTTATCCCACTGCCCTAGAAGCCTGTGTTTTGTCAGGGGGCACCTTTTACTTCTTAACTGATATGGGGTACTTGTGGCCTCTGTTACTATGGAGGACAGCTCACAGTCGCCTGGGGATATGGTAAGGAAAGATCTAGGCCTCTCTGCAGGGGTTACAGTGACTTCGAAACAGAGTTTTTCATCAAGATTTCATCTCAGACTGAAACAGGGAAAGGTATCTGCATTATGCATGGAAAAATAGCTAAGCTTTTGACACGCACTTAACTTGAAAGAGAAGTAGCACCTATTAGTATTAAATTTGCATGGAAAACAACTGTTCTGAGTTACACTTGATCAAAAATTAGTATTCACAGAGAAAGAGACAAGAAGGCAGGAGGTGGTAAAAGGGATGACAAAAACAAAGCACACTCTGAGCTAGCATTTTTCTTGAGTCCAGGACTTTGCTTGGACAGAGTGGGGTGCAAAGTAGTTAAAATTCGATACATCTACTCTTCTTTTGACTCACACCATGGCTAGTATGTATAGTTTCAGTGTTGGGGTCACATCTCTATTAAGTTTGTTTTCTTCTTAGTGTGTTATTGGGGGTGTACCTGTTGACATCTCTATACTTCCTCCTTCCCTCCTTGGGGACTTTTTACTTGCTCCCAGTCCTATCCTAATCAGTCAAACCACAGGCTCTCCTGACAGAGCCCACCTCGCCAATTAGCCAGAAGAAAGAAAGAAAAGGGAGAAAGAAAAAAGCTTTACCTTCTTCTTGGAAAACAAAAGCAAATAAACGACCTGCTTACTGTCTGGGGACCCTACCACTAGGTTGGTTCTGCCGCTCCTCTCCTGCCTTGGCTTGGTGCCCCAGCACCCTTGGCAGAGGAGCACAAGCAGCTGCCAAGCCGTTCACGTGGTCCCGCACTCGTACACCTTTATGCCGACGGGTCAGGGGAGGCCTCTGCGCCTCAGTCTCCCGTTCCCGGCACACCAGTGCAAAAAACCGCCAAGCTACCCACATGGACCCCCATGCTTGTGCGGCTCCACGCTGGCGGACCGCAGAGATGCCCTCCAGTCCAACACCCCGGCCCCATGGCTCCACGTGCCAGAGGACACTACATCGAAGGCTCCTCAGCCCAGAGCTCCCAGGCCAGTCCTGCTGAGTGCTACTGCTCCCAGCAGCCCTGAGTCGCCGCGGACAGCCCAGCACAGGCAAGCTCACAGCACCGGGGCCCCCTTGCGCAACCATGCCCCACGCCCCAAGGCACCGCCCCCTCCCCGCCGAGCTGGCCGTGCTGGGAACAACAGCGCAGGGCTTTGGTACCGCAGTCCCACAGCTTTATGCCGGCGGGTGTTACAGGGGAGGTGCTGCATTTTCGCACTCCCCCTTCCCAGTGCCTTTCAGCTTGCTAACATGGGGCGACTGCCAAAAACCTGGCCACATCGCACCCCAGTTCTGTTTGCGCCTGCTCAGCTTTGTGCCGCCGGATGCCGCAGGGAAGCGACTCCTCTGGGACGTTCCCGCCCCGCATCCGTTCGGCTGGATCCTGGTGAGTCACGGAGGAGCCCCTGCACAACCAGGAGGAGTTCCGAGCCCCAGCGGCTGCGAGCCTCGCACTCTCCGACACCGCAGCACAACCAAGCTGCCTCCTGACACCCCAGCGGTCACGCCACCACCACTGAGCTAGCAAATCCCGTGGTTTGTCCCTCTCGCACAACAAGAAGTTCCCGACCCTCAGACTGGGTTGGCAAAAACTGGAAGTTACTGTGCTGGGTCCCCGCTGGCCGCCTCTCAAATGCACCAGGTCCCACTGGCATTTCTTCGCCCAGGAAACTCCGTCCGCTCGCGGCCCCCATCCAGGAAATCCCGCACCACTGGCCCAGCACTGGACATCCCCGCGCTCAGTGTCTCCCAGTCGCCGCTACCAGTGGCAGCACCCCCTCTTAGCTTGGGTTGGCAAGCTCTGGAAGTTAACGCACTGAGTGCGCGCCAGAAGCCCACCGCGCTGAGCGCTGTGCATGCTGCCGCCCAAAAACGGAGCAGGTCTCCGGCTCCCTTTGCGCCGGCAGGTTGGGAAAGCTGCCATGACTCCTCGCCCCGATACAGGGCAGTCTCTGATCAGCGATTGTCACCATCACTCCAACGCTCTCTAAATCTGGCGACCTTCAGTCTGGTGTTTCTAGGCTTTTGGGTCCCCTTAAATCTAATATGTCTCTATCATACGCGTCCCGCTGGCCACAGGGTCCCCACTTTCCTCTTCTATGCATCCAGCCTGCAGCTTTTCTGCTCCTCCTCCACACATGTCCTATCGGTCACAGGGTCCACACTTTCTTCCCTCCCACCTTATATGTCAAATCATCCAATATCCTGAAGCTCCAACCAGGATGGATCCCGTGTACTACTTGTCTGAAGCTGATATTTGTACACCCAGATTACAGACAATCAATCTGGCTAAAACAATGATGAGGATGGTACTTAACTTCCTCCTCTTCTTTTTAATTATTTAGTCTTTTGCTGGTTTTGGGGTGTTAACCTGCTACTTATCCAGTGACCTGAAGAGAAGTCGATCAAGCTGCTGAACTTGGCAGGGCACACCTCCCTCCCAAAATCTCCCAGGGTCACAGAGATGAAGTTTTTATCCTGGATGAGCCCCTGTTTGTGAGAAACAATGCTCACTTTTAAAATTTCAAAGGTTTACTAAACCTTAACAAAAATACATCAAAAGACTGATTAAGGACTGAATAAGGAAAAATTACAGCACTGGGAGTCTCCATGGCCAGCAGCAATGTGCTCATCCACAAAACGGGTGCTCTGCCTTTTACACCCTTAGCCACTCCCAAAGTTTTGTCAGTCAACTTCTTCTCTGCCATCCATTGCTGGAGATTACTTTCTTACATCTTGATTGGAGGTCAGGTGTTGTTATGCCGTGCCTCCTAGTAATAGGCCAGCCCTCCCCAAATGCCCTGACTACCAGGGCTATTACAAGGGAGAGGGAAAAGAGGACTATGGGAAGACATATTTCAATAACATCACTATACGTCTACAAAATTTCTCTTAACATACACATAATATCCATCTCTTAATTGTGAGGGCCAACGATCACATTATTCGTCTGTAACAGACAGCACTGATCTACTCTCTGCTGAGAGTTCCATCTACCTCCAGTTGGCTTTACACTTTATCAACCAGATATTACTCAGGTCTCAATCATTTAATCTGGATCTCCAGTGCAAAATACAATCCCAATCTCTCCATTGTTTCTGGGTCACTTAACAGCTTTTAAAATTACCAGATCAGATACCTGGTAAAGTGTCTAGCAGCAGGTCCAGAGAGACTTAAGTGATGGCCAGAAAGATCTGGCTCTGGCTGACAGGCTTTTTGTCTCTGTCACTGCCATCATAGGAAAGCCTTGGTAAGCAGAGGCCTAATTCATATAAATGTTATGGCTCAAACAGACATCCAGCTTTAACTTGTCAAAAAATGTACAGCTGAAAGATAAACCACAAATTCCTTAGAGATACAGTATCTACTAGTAGATGATTCCTTTGCAATGCTTATAAATTAAATTGAGGTTATTTAATTCCACTTAGTTTGTGTGATCTTTCCCTTGTATTGTGAAAATTACTGTAAATCAATCATGGTCATGCACCCAAAGGCTCCCAAGTTTGTTTCCATGTGTTTACAAGTGCATAAGCACTTGACTTCACACCACACTACACCAATGCAGCTGAAAAGGTTTAAACCTTTCCTTCACTTCTTCCAGTTCTTTTTAAGCCTATATATTTTGATGTATATATGATGTCAATGATGTCCTGCAGGTTGCAAGAAACTCAGTATCTGAATTTAGGCATTGACTGAGTTCTCAGTACTCCAGAATGAGTTAGTCAACTTCTTCAACTCAGCCTTTCCAGATATTTGGGTTTCATTGGAATGGCATGTCTTTTCTGGGTAGTTTCCAATTTCATGGGTTTCAATGCAACCCGGGTCCATTGAAACCCAAGAATATATGTGAGGATACTAATTGCCAAAGTGATGTTTCATGCGTCATCACTCCCAAACTCACTCTGCAAAATACAACAGAAAATTAAAATATCAATTTCATTACAGGGAACACACCTCTAAGTCCCAATAAGATGGAAACATTAGCTATGTTGTGCATCTGGCTTTGCTCGCAGGACAAGATTTAGGCAACATAGTGACTCTACTCCAAGAAATGCTTGGACAGCAATGGGCTTGGACCCGGATAAATCTGCTCTCAGTACTCTTTGCACTATGTTTCTTGGAAAATTAAGAAAAAAGAAAGCATTAGTAAAGGACTATGAAATAACAGCAAAGACCATCAGTGTAGTACAGTAAGGTTTTTTGCACAAAAAATTATCCACCACTTTATATGCATATGCATGTGCATGCAAACACAAATATGTTACAACACTGCAACATTACTTAGGTAGAGTAAGTATGGATATTGTTCTAACATCACTCTCCGTAATTCTGGATGATTTACAAGGCCATGCTAATAAATACCAAAACTCTCAAGACTTCTGAGTCTGTTTTTGCCTGGTTTGGATGTGTTGTGAAGCCAGCAATCCCTACTGGCATCAGTAGGTTTTGCAAAAGTCAATTTTTATAATAAACAGGATAATTAGGAACAAAACATCTTCTGAAACCCCTACACAGCTTTATGGGAGATGTAAAATATTTTGTTAACTCAACTGAGAGGATAAAGGGAAGCTTTCAAATTTGTGAACATTTCTTAATATGCCAGTCGCATAACAGATACAAACTTCCTGCAAACTTTATCTCTTGCACTGAGGCCATGATACCCACAATAAAATTATTATAAAACTGACTTAAGAGAATTTAAATATTTTATTTTTATTGACTTAAAATTAGGCTCTTCATTTTTTGACACAACCACGTACATTCTTGATTAGGACATTCATGATTTATAGTGGTCATGTGTTCAAACTAAACTGGCTTCAAGGCTGTGTTGCTCTTCTGGTTCTTTCTATTTTCTTTTCTTTTTGTATTCCATTTTGTCCTGAGAAACCTTTTATTTGAGTGGCTTTTTTCCATTTTGTAGACCTAAATCTTCTACTGATAAAATCAGTGAGACGTATGTCACTGGTGGTTGAAGAAGTACAACAAAGCCATATTTCTTGACTAAAATACATGAAGCAAAGGTTCTTCACGTGATTTTAAAGGCAGGTTCATGCAACCTTTTCTTCAACAGATTAACTTGCCTCCTTACCTACACAACTTACTAAACTTCTCTACTTAAATAAGGAGTAAACACCATCATGCATCACAACTTCTTTGCATGAGATCACTCATGGATAAAGGAAATGTCTAGCTGTGGCAATATTGCAAAATAATGTCTGGCCTTTTTGTGAATGCATGATAGGGAAAAAAATCTGTATCCAACAGTTAGGAATAGCACTGCACATTTGAATATATAATATCCTATATAATTTGAATAAATTATATCTAGAAGTCAAATATTCTTATTCCATCATTTTTTTACCAAGAAGTCTATACCTGGCCTTAAATGTAATATTAATTATTTTAATTTTTGTTGTAGCCTACTAATTGCACCAAGCTGTACTCATGCATTGTTGAAGGAAGGTTAATAAACAGTAGGGAAAAAATAGACTTCTGAAATTCAAACTGCAATTAGTCCAGATTTTGTAATGTTTTTTGTGTCTGTAATAAATGCATTTTATGTTGTTCAAAACTAGACATTTTAAATGCATTATCTGGTCCTTTGATAAACAGAAATAATTTTAAGGCATAAAAGACCTGATGGCACAATTTAATCTTACCTTTCAAAAACACTAAGCCACACCAAGCAGATTACAAGAGAGGAATTTTGATAATATTTTTTTTCCTGCAGATTAAAACCAGAAAAATAAGGAAGAAAATAAGAGGGGAGTGGAAAGGGAGGCAATAGACAATGAGGGCGGAAGCATCATATTATTCTAAACAATCTTTGCTATAAGTTTTGATCTAGAATGAGAATCATTTTATGGGTTAATCTACTAAATACCAAAATATATAATCAAGACAACAGAATCTTTTTTCCCTGGGTAATCTGAAAAACAGGTACTTGGCACTTGGCAGTGTAAAGTCAGGTAATGTGCAACTGGCTTGTTTTGTTGTAGTAGTGCTAGGAGAGCCTGATAAGGAAAAATAAGAAACTATCCTTGTGTTAATAGCTAAGTTAATGCCAAAATAAAGCAATATTTACCCTGCAGGAGTAGCAGCTATGTTGTACTATTGAATTCAGTGGCTTACAAGGTTCTTAGCAATGAACACAACCAGCTGTGCCTGGCAAGAATAGGTGACTTGCAGCACCTCAATACAGGCTTAAAATTAACTAATTTTTAATGGTTGTATAATTTTCCATTTATAAATGGTTACCAGTTCTTTTCAGTATTCTTGTAACAGACATCGGTACTGGCATCTTGAACATTTTGGGGGTTGTTTATTGTTGGCTTGTTGCTGATCGTTAGCTGAAGAGAAACTTTCAGGTTCTGTTTGAGGAACCTCAGGGCTCTGTTTTAGGCAGTTCAGCCTAACAGCATTAAGCCTGACATGTTTCAAGTCTAGTACTTTGTAGAATAAACATAAGACAATGGTTTAGATTTCTAATACAATTCCTGAACTGCATGAGACTCAAACTTTCCCAATTGCTTTACACATCTATAAATAAAGATCATAAAAGAAGAGTACAACAGGATAAAGCAACGTAAATTTGAAATCCGCTGCAGCACATTAAATGGTGCAGTGTCGCTGAAACAAAAGGTGACCCTGTGGCTTCTTGCAGTTTGAAGCTAATTGTTTTCATCAGGATGGGATCATCTGGGTGTTCACTGTAGTGTCCCACTAGTAAGGCTTCAGTAACTGAGCTGGCTTGCAGAGAAAGAGCCCATTTTGCAGCAACACAGCAGGCTCAGACACCACCTATTCTGCTCTCCAAACTGTCATGCCATTGTGGTAAATTCAACATGAAAGCAACTAAAGGCTATAAGAAAGAGAGGCTATGAGAAAAACGTGCTGCCAGCACTGGCAAAAGCTGACCTGGAAAGTAGGTTCAGAGACAGGAGAATAAAAGACCAGGACCCATGAACATAGCATATTGTTTAATGTTTAAGTATGATTCCTGTACCAGCAAAAATAGCAAGTGTGATGTAAATTTATTTAAATAGATTCCACAGCTTAAAAGTTTGCCAGCTGCTCTTATCCAACTTTCCCAGCACTCTGATTCATTACTTAGAGGGGAAATATAATGACATATAGTCATCATTGTAACAGCTCCTTTGCAGAGACACAATGATGACTAATAGCTAGCAGCAAATTTTCACATGGGCTCTGAAGAACTATAGCATTAAGCAGGCAAACACTCCCAAATCCCCCTTTTCTGTTCCACTGAAAAGTACTCTCCATGCAACTTGCAGATATGAACAAAGCCTATCTTAATTCCAATCAGCTTTTCCTCATTCAAAGAAACTTTCTTTTTTTCATAATTGATTAATGTGCATTTTTCTTTCATCTTTCACTTGAGCCTGAGACTATACTTTTTATTGGGTGGAGACAGGAAATAATTTCAGTAATAACTGATTTTGCTTTGTTTGTCCATCTAAAATATATTTAGAGACTTTTCTCAGTTAGTTGATCTAATGCATATTAAAAAGAACACAAAACTGAAAAGGAAGCCTTAACTTTCTCTTCATTGAAAGATTATTAAGCACAAGCACTGAGAGATGAACTCAGAGAAACAGTTTGAATTGTGTAAGTCAAAGACTGGAGAGCAACAACAATAAGCTGCCTCAATTTATTATATCAATTTCCATTCCCATGAGAAACTTAATTGAAACTGGAATCAATTCACTTTTCCTTACAGAATTATTTCAAAGATAAGACTTTGAATAGATATATTTTATCAGATTTATTAGAAAAACATTATTTTTATATTAATGTTGTATTCACTGATGCAAATGTATCATTTTTCCACAAATGTCCTTGCTACATTGATGGAGAAAAAATATTCTTAGGGAAGTTTCAGTGTTCCTTTCAACACTTTTATTGTGGTAAAACTAAACTTGGAGGTAATAACGATTGATTTACATTAGAATAAGTATATGGCAGAGCAGCAGGATACAATTTCAGCTTTTTATTAGGGTAAACACCTTTAAAGAGAAAGGAAAATTTGCACCAGTGCAAAAAAAGCTGAAATTTATGAAGTATGTCTGTTTTGCTGATGCTCTAGAGGAACTTACAAATTCCATAACTCTCTGAATGTACCACATACACTCTTAGACTTTGCATATTATTGGTGTTCCACTCTTTAACTGATTATGTGATCCATCCAGTCCAGGAAAATGGTCCTTGTCCTCTGCATATTAGATATAACATAGATGAAAATTGACTTTGAAAGCAACATAATATCTCAGAATAAATAGTGTTTGCTGAAATTATTTCATCACTGTGTGAGATGAAGAAGTAAATACATTTGTGACCAATCTTTCCGTGCATTTTAAAAGAATGCTATGGTCAAGTTGTCTGTTAATTTGGTCAGTTTATTGTCCAGAAGAAATTAAAATCTTAACTCTTCTCACAATAAAATATTTTGAAAGAATGCAAAATATCTGTGAACCATTTCAATTGTTTTGTATTCACATACAATTATTATTTGGTTTGTTTCAGGGACTAAATTTTCTAGTGAGGTGAATAGCATGGCAGATTTGCATCAGAATTTTCTTACAATTACTTGGGAAATAACATTGCATATCAAAATCTCTCCTAAGATCAGATTTCTCCACAATTTCTTTATGTTTCTGCACCTTGTAAGCACATTTGCTCCTTCTGTGTGTTTTAGAGATTTTTTTTACCCTGGTGTAACTTTGCAGATATATAGATGATTTAATATCCATAACCCAAAACTTGAATCAGACTCATAGGATTTTTGTCAAGTATTATTAATGCTCAGTGAAGTAAAGGCTGCATTACTGACATGGGATTCTTTCCTCTTAACTGAAAGATACACTGCTTTAAAGAAAAACTTGCACTGTTTTCTCCTAGCAATTCCACTTTTGATTTTTAATTGAAATTACTCAACAATTAACTGAAAGAGTTAAAAATAATGCAAATTCTAGTAGCTCTTAGTGACCTGTATTGAATACTTGCATTGGTGTTATTTAAGAGGGACTGTCATTGGAATTATTCCCAGAAACTTGGAAATCGGAGCTTGCATATGGATGAGGGAGATCCATTCACTGGTTTATGGATCCCAGGTTCCTCAGTTGTAGTCACAAATTGATCCAGTGTCCTCTTTAATCCATTTTGTTTTATTTGAAACTCTCAAATTGGTACAAAAAATGTAAAATCATGTGTAGCTGGTGAACTCCCCATTGTGCATCTGAGAAGCCTTGTGTGTGTTGTATATTCCAGCAAATACATAGAATTCATGCACACTCCTGATGGCCTCAGACAATGGTATGCAAATAACTGGTAGGGAGGGCTAAAATCACAGATGTTATACACTTTCCTGGACGTGTCAGCACAAGCACATTAAACATGTCAACGTGTTCATGCATGCCAACCTATGTCTTGGAGGACAGCAGAATCCCAGCACGGCTACAGTTTCACAGCATTTGTTTTACTGTTTGGTGCTGTGTATGTCAAAGTTCCACAGAGGCAAGCTTTAGGTTCGTGCAGGGTTAGATGAGGAAACTCCCTTCTCAAGAAGTCCCTAATAATTTGTAGTCATACATTACGTTATAGCTGGGTTTCAGGAGTTGTACTTTTGTTGATTTTTTTTCCGTCTTAAGGAATTTTCCTCCTACATATTGCTAGGAGACAATGATGACTGAATATTTAAGAAAGAAAAAAGCTGTCAGAGCTCAGGTCCGAGATTTGGACTGGGAAAGTAGGGTTGAGTGCAGTCCCTTGCGCAATCAGCTTTCAGAGGGGAGAGAGGCTGCAGTCAGTCGCTGGTGGGGAGAATTCGTCACCACTGCAGTGTTCCGTCTCCTGCTGCCTTTCTTCCACCACGAGTGGAGCTCTGCTTATAAGAGCAGCTTTTGTACTGGACCTTATTAACAGCCTGCCTCACTAAAAGAGGAACTTTTCACCATCTGCTCAGGTGCATCAGGGGAAAATCCTGGGATACAGAGCTTGCCTTTCCCTGCCCTGCTGGGAGCTGGGTTGCCGCTGGTCCGCACCCGCCACTTCTTTGCCACTGCTCCAAGCTTTTGCTATACTGTAGCCCCACACGCCCTGCTTGCCAAGACGTCCAGTGGTTCCTGATACAGCTGTGGAGTTTGATATATCTCGTCTACTGCCCCCAGGGATTTTTGCTCATTTTTGCCGTTCCAGCTTGCTGCTTCTGAGGGTCCTGCTGGGACACTATGATCGACTGACCCAAGGGGTTTGCGAAGCAAAGTCTCTCTTCTATCCCTTTCTTGTCTAGGACAAAGCTGCCATTACACTTTCCTGTCTGGGCCAAGCCGCCATTACAGCGTGCTCCCTGAGCTCGCACCAGCACGCTCCCTGCAGGCGCGGGGTAATCACCGCACCTGCGCTGTCCGCAGGGAGCCACCAGCGCCCCTGCCGGCTGTGACGGGAACTGCACCAAAGGAGAAAGTGCCTGCGGCCGAGAAGGCTGGGACTGGGTTTCGGGTTCTGGTTGCTGTCACTGCCATTGTTGTTGTTTGTTCGCCTTGTTATACATAGTAGTAAATAACTGTTGTTCCTATTCTCATATGTCTGCCTGAAAGCCCCTGAATTTCAAAATTATAGTAATTCAGAGGGAAGGGGTTTATTTTTTCCATTTCAGGGGAGGCTCCTGCTTTCCTTTACAGTCAGTCTTTCAAACCGAGACAGTTACCTAGATTGGTAAAAATATTAGATGGATATTACCCAAGCGCACAGTCAAATATTTTTAGATCTTGCAGAAGCCTAGTTTCGAATGTCAGGCTTGTATATCCAGAGTACCCTATGCTTTGTCTTCTGCTACACAGTGAGCTTCTAAAACACAGACACCAGCTATCTTCCTTCACTGTGAAGATCGTTCATTCCCCTTCTACCAACAATCCTGAGATATTTTCATATGCACCTGTACCTGAATGAGTACAGCAGTTGCAGGATTGGATGTTAAATCTAGGAAAATACTGCAGTACAGTCTAATTTTACCATCTTTACTCACATTGGATGGTAATTTAAGACTTAAACAGAAAACCTTCTGTAAGTCACTAACCATCAGGAATAGGGGACAGAATCTACTGCTTCCCGGTTTTGGGAGGTAAAAAGTGGTCATTTTGTTATAAATGATCAATCATGAGTCAAATTATCAAAAATTTAGAAAAGATTTATTAATCTATATGCTCAACCGAATTTCGGTCTCTGAGATCAGCACAGCCAAAGAGACAGTGTCAAGTCCAGGATCGGTGCTGGGTGAACTTGGACCTGACCCCTCGAGTGTCAGAGTTTCCCCCGTTCACGAATACCGCTTCTTGTGGTGAGATTTTATAGAGTTTATTGTGCCTGAGGCAAAGGTGTCCAAATTTCTTTTGTAACTGTTCACATTCATCGCTGTTCTTTTCAGTGTTCAGAGCTGGACAAAGGTCGGTTCCAGGTGTGCAGTCAGCATTGATGGGCTCCGGGGAAGCCGTGTATTCAGATGTATAAGTTTGGCGCCGCTGACTATCTTGATAGATGCAATGGGCAAGGCAATAATCACTCTTAGGTGGTTCCTGATGACTCGAGATACCGGTGATCATCACCCTGGAAGCTACTATTCTTACGTTAAAGCATTGATCGTTATCTTAGCTTGTGTCCGGGAATTTGTTGTAATCTGAATAGACAGCTGCTCTCGGCCGAGGTGGTCAGAGACGTATGTTTGGAAATTTACAATCTTTTATACCATACATTAATAGCATTAATTATCCCTACCATATATTACAATTTTGTTTCTTTTTCACTCTTGTTTACACGAAATATATTACTTTCACATCTCCACCTTCAGCCTTTTTAATTTTTTCTGCTTTGGCAGAATTTTAATACAGATATGTAGTGTACGTTCACCACAAAGCTGACAATCCACAAAAAAAAGTTCTGTCTCACATGATTCTTCTATTTTTGATATTTTTTTTTCCTAGAACCTAGAAAAAAATACCCTCATTCTTTTTCTCTAGGCAGTCACTCTAAATGCCTTTTTCTACACTCCTTGAAAACTCTCTTCTTCTATGTTCCAGGACATCAGAGACCTGTCTGTAAGTCCCTCTTTGGCTTTGGAGCTGCCTTCCACTTCACTGTCTATTTTTTTGAGTTTGGCGGCAGCATATGGGCTTACTTACTCTCACAGCAGCCTTTAGTCGCTTCTTAAAAGATCATAGTATTAGATAACAGCATCACTCTGTGCATTGAAGATCTCTGACCTGGTATGCCTACTAAAGTGGTGTAATTCTCCCTGTAAAACCACATATTTGTAAGGAAGAAGAAACTCTATTGTTCAGTTCTTCATATCTTAAATTACATTTTCTCATTCCAGATATACACAGTTCTACGTTTCCATGTTAGTCTGTTTCATAATCCAGTTCCAGATCACTTCTTGTTTCCTCTGTAGGCTGACAACCTTGTGTTGATTGAACCTATATTTCCTATCTGTATTAAAATTGTACCAAATATGGGGAACAAATGCATTCAATTGTCTTGGGAAACAGCCCTGTGAATACATTGGCATTACATTTTGTGCTTAATCGAAGCTGCAACAGCTTCTCTTAAACAAAGATGCCCAAAAACTGTAAAGAAAACCTACTTCCGTTCAAAGTCCACTCAAGTACCCAGTGCACAGCTTTTTCTTTCTAAATCTCAGCTCTGAAAATAATGAAAGAAAATAAAGTCTTGCTGAAGGTTAACCTAGAACATGCCCCCGTCTTCCATTTTTTCTATTTTTGTTTTTGCCCTGGTTTCTGCATATTCTTTAGGTCATCAGTAAGAGCAACAGATTATGATTAGTATCATAGACACAAGTGTCCTGTAATATCATATTTTTTGAACTATATTTTTGGATCCTTGCTGATAATTTCTCTTAGCTGCTATGAAGGCAGATGGTGCTTTCTGCTAGTATTCCACCATTCCTGTCTTGTCTTACTTTCACCTTTAACCTTTTAATTTCTAACTCATGGACTGCCGACATTTTTACATTTATCCAATAAAGAACCTTCTGAGAAAGGAATCTTCTCCCAAATATGAACTTATTTCTCCAAACTCTTAAAGCAAACAGTTCTCTGCAAAGAAAAGAAGCAGTCTGTACCCCTTAGGAAATAAGAAAGCTAACATGCTGTTCATTAGACTCAGCACATGCTGCATCTTAGCTGAACATACGAAACAAAGCTGAGTAAAGAATGGGGTATGATGATGTAAGTAAACACTGAGGGGACTTCAGTGTCAGGAAACCTCAATGTGCTGTGCGATCAGACGAAAAACAACTCAGAAAGGACATGGAGAAGCTATGGCGTTTCGCAGCTGATGGTAATAATGAAGAAGCAGATGGCTACTGGAGATATCAAAAAGAATGACTAGAATTAGAATACAAAGGCATCCTTTCTTCACCAGCTCACAGCAGACAATCTGTTCACACTTTCACATTCAAAAGGATTTTTATAAGTTTTGAGGGGCACTGGAAAATTGGAGCAGATCCAGTTTGGGTGGGAACAAGATGATCATAGTGCTGGGGAAGTTGGCATATGGTGAAAGCTTGAAGGAATTGTGTTTGCTCTGCCAGGGCATGATGAAGTTAAGAAGATCAAAGAATCTTGTATCTAACAGGTATTTATAGAGTAAAAGCTGTTCTTGCGTCACAGTGATGCATGGTGACAGGACCAGAGGGAAAGCGTACAAACTGCTGCCTGGATAGAAGAAAAACATACAAAGAGCACTCTGAAATATTGGAATGGTTTGCTCAGGGAAGTGGTAGAGTCCACCTTGTTGAAAATATTCATGTCTTAGTTTGACAAAGCCCTGGATAACCTAATCTAAAGACGAAAAAGTTGGATCAGATTATTTCTAAAGGCCTCTTCCAACTTAGATTTCTCTATTATTCTCTGCATCTCATACTAGATCTGAGTTTAGCATAGGGTAAAAATCCTAGAATAAGGATAATTTTAAAGGCTGTGTTAAAAATTAGCATACATTTAGGATTTCAAAACAAAACATATATATTTTTAAATTATCTCCTTTTAACAAGGGTAAACTGTTTGGCAGTTTTTTAAAAATTTGAGAGTTCCAGGCCAATGTACTCAGTTCTTTAGCCAGCCAGTCTCCACTTTCACCTCAAACCTCTAGCTCTGACAACCTGTCTATCTCAGATGTCTATCTGTCAATCAAGAATAAGATATTGTGATCTTCAGTTAATGTAAAAGAGTGACTTGGATTAAAATGTTTATTGCAGAAGCAATCAGAAAATATAATTTTGTAAAGACTGAATTTTAATTGTTTTGATTGTATTCCACTGTGGCTGGCATCACGACACATCTTTTATTCTAACTCCCCTTTGATTTGATTTGCTCACACCCCCTTTAATTTTGAATCCTCCAATATCTCCTTTGTTAGTTTTATCTCATCAAGTCAGCTAGCACTTCCATTTTAATGCCTCTTATTTCCTACTCCTTATATTATCATTTGACTTAAAATAGTTCATTGGTTCTCACATCTTACTCCAGTGATGTGCTCTCAACCTCACCTCCACTTGGAACTTATCATTCTCTATGATCTTCCACACCAAATCTCTTTTCCCTATTGATCTCCACCTGTCAATTGTGTTCCTCCCAAGAACTGCAATTTGACAATGTCTCTCAATTCTGCAGTGCATCTACTGTTTACTTCTGACAGTGTCACATTTATTTGGATTATCGTATACAGTTATAGGGTCCGTTATACTGCAAACTCTTGATCATTTCATCATTAGTTTTTGCCTTTTGTGAGATCAGAAACACTATCTTCTGTCTCTGAAGTCTCATGTTCTTTTTGCCCTGGAATTAAGAAGGCCAAGTGATTTCCCTCTTCTGCATGTCTTGTCAAATATTATTTTTTTACATCTTTAGTATTACTGTGCTTCTGTTCCCTGTTCCAGTGCTGATTTTACACTCTGTTCTGCCTTTTCTGCAGCTTCATGTCTTTCTGTTGCTGACTCCATGTCAGGATTCATCAAGTTCTTAGAATTATGAAATCATAGAATAATTTGAATTTGAAGGGACCTTAAAGAGCATCTAGGTATAACCCCTCTGCCACTGGGGGTTCTTCTTTCCTTCTCCATCATGTCCATGTCATGTTCTTCCCTGCTATGCTCTCATCTTGTTTTCTAAAATCTTTGCTCTACTAAAACCTTTGCTCTCATCCTGTTGCCATTTTCAGGCCCATTTTACGCTCTCAGTGGAGCAGAGGCTGGGCAGCAGTCAATGGACTAATGAATGGAGCTTCTGGAGGATTGTCTCAGTTGTTTATAACATGCTCCTGTGCTCCTCTCTAGGCCAGGACTCTTACCACAGTGCAGTGCACTTCAACATCTGATCACCTCAACTCTCTGGGATTAATTCCTCTATTTACTCATGAAAAATTGAAGAGGAAGACATCCAAATGCTAATGGTTTGTCTCTCCCTGTCCTGGAGTAGACTATAGGTCTCAAATCCTTTTTCCTAATTCATTAAGTAATGCCATTTTACCACTTGCACAATGATTCCTTCAAAGTCACACTTTGAATGGCACTTCCTATTTCAGCTTTTCCTCACACAAAACAATTGGGTATGATCTCCACAACTGAAGCAATTGCAAATTTAGAATAAAATACAAGGTAGCCTAGCACAGCCTCAGCTACAAACTGTCTGGGGACTGTAATAGATTTGATATGACTTACATCAGCCTGAAGATGATCTCAATGACCTCTGTCTATCCAATGGGAACCCCTGCATTGGGTAAAGATCAAGGAAATGCTTAAGTATTTTACCTTGCCTTACTGTCTGGTCATGATTCCTCCCTAACCAACCACTGCTACAATAAGAAATAACAAATGGTGGTGTAGCATGCTGGTTGTGGTTTTGCATAGCTTGGTTTTTTTGTGAGGAGGGGAGAAACCAACCATGGAAGTAATTTTTTTTCTGTGGGAAGCTGCTAGAAGCTTCCTCCATGCCTGGCAAAGTCAGTCACAGGCTGGCTCTGAAAATAACCATGCTGCTAACCCAATTACAGTAGTTGGTGACATCTCTGTGATGACATACTTAGGAAGAAAAAACCACATGCAATTCTTCTTTCTTCTCCTCCAAGGGGTGGTGAGGCGGCCACTAGGGCCCTTCCCAGTGTGGCCACAGGGGCCATGCCAACAGGAGCCATCTTGGTGCCACAAGTCACCACACAGCCTGGGCCATGCAGCTGGAGCCAGCACTGGGACACCTATGTGGCCAGGGCTATCTCAGCATGGAACACAGTAAACTGTGCTTGCTTGGCTGTTTTAACTATCCATGCTGAGGGCAGAAGGGTAGAGGCAGCAGCAGCAGCTGCTCCTTTCAGCGTCCCGCATGAAGAGAGGCGCTGAATGGAGCTGGCACTGCAGCAGCTAGTGCCACCTGCGCTGTGCCGGCGGGGACCACGTGGCCAACAGCAAAGGTCATAGCAAGCAATTCCCCAATGCAGAGCTTGGATGGGATCAACCCTATAAGAACCTTCCAACTGACAGAACTTGCTAACAATCAAACCTACAGACCCCAATTCTTTCCTATGTCAGAGAAAAGGAAAAGGTGAAGACACATGCGAACAACATGGGGACGCCAATGTCAGTGAAAGGACAGAGGAGCAGGAGGTGCTCCAGGCATCAGAGCTGAGGTTCTTCTACAAGTCATGGTGAGGACTATAATAAAATAAACTGTTTCCCTGTAATTTGTGAAGTACATGTGGGGATGCAGAGGTGCACTCACAGCCCATGAGAAAAGGTGTTCATGCTGAAGCATGTGGATGCTGAAAAGCTGTAATCTAGTGGGAAACTTGAAGAGAGAGAGAGAAGAGAAAGAGAACCCTTGCTTCCAAACCAGAACAAATCACCCTTAAAAAACTACACCCCATGAACTAAAATGACCCATGCCACGTAGTTTGAAAAGACTATTTTGCTCATGAGAATGTGTCACTGTGCCCCTCTGAGTGTCCACTTGGAGTCACCCTGGCTTGCTCTGACACAGCAAGCGGCAGGGGACACTCTCCCATTCCTCGAGAGGGCGACTAAGGCTTTCGCCTTGAACAGGCGAGGCTCTGTGCAACGAAAGGTAGAAGAAGGAGTAGACTTCTGTTGAGGGTTCAGTCTGGGTTTATTGAAGAAGAGCACCAAATCCAACCACAACCCAACAAGTCCAGTCAACAGAAGATGGTGGACTGGGCTGTGCAACATCTTATAAAGGGGGGAGTGAACAGGGGAGGGACTCGCCCATCTGCCAATGGGGTTATAGGAGGGTGTGGGGAGCAGGGGAACAGGCATTTAGGGAAACCAAAAGGGGTAATCTGGGGGAGGGCCCCAGTGCCAGAGCCCATCACTTGATGCCCTTGGTAGGAGTTTCTAGAGGGAGGGCATGGGCTGTCGAGTGACAGACAGGACACTGGAGAGGGGCTGAAGGAGTGACGCGCAGCTCTTAGGGAACAGGGGGAGGAGGCAGGGTGATTGACACTAAAGAGGAGGGAGGATGCAACAGGGGCAGAACCATTATAACGAGGAAACTGGAACAAACCAAGGTACAAACCATTACAACTGAAACATACAAAAATACAATACAACAGGAGTGACTAATGTTACAGCAGGTTGGGCAGGACTGCTACTCTTGAAAATTAAAACCATGTTGGAGAAGTTCACAAAGAACTGTCTCCCATGGGAAGGACCTCACAATATAACAGAAGAGACTCCTCTTCCTAAGCAAACTGAAGATTTTTAGAAGTGACAAGCTGAGTAAAACCCCCAAGCTTTGTCTCCCTGCACTCTCAGTGGGAAAGAAAGAAGGGCTGGGGAGGAGGAGTTGTTCTAAAGGTTTATTTTAGTTCTCATTATCCTCTTTTAATTCTTTTAATAAAGTTTTCTTCATATCTTTTAAGTTTTGAGCATGTTTTGCCCTTAGAGTGTTTTCTCCTAATCCTTATCTCATACCATACACCTTTTGGTTTTTCTTTCCCCCTTCTCTGCTCAGCTATAGCAGAGGAGAATGAGTGGCTGGTTTTTCATGGGTGCCTGTCTTCTAGCCAGTGTCAAGCCCTGATAAACACAAAATCACTGCGGACAGACTTGTGGAACATGACTCTTTAATAATAATTTTGTTCAATAATGATCATTTTGCTATAAATGCAATTAATAAGAATATGATCTCGTACTTTCAGCATCCTATCAGAACACATATGCCCCAGAGATACACACATGTATCTCACGTTTTCTGTATGAGTCTCAGCTTTCTTGCATCAGTCTATTCTAGTCGGTGCTGAAGAGAGAAAATACCTCTGTTAAAATTCATAGATCTAGTTCAGGAATGGACTAGGAATTAAGGTTTCTTTACACAAGGAAGAGGAGAAAGAACAGAAGGTGGTGGCTATTGGGCATCTTCTCTTTGAGAAGGGAAGAAGAAATTGTGAAACCTAAAGTAAAAAGTAGGTGAAAAAATTTGTTGTATTTATCCAGCCTGCTGAGGATGACAGTAGTCCTTCAGAGGCAAAGCTGGAGCAGAGCAGTCCTTGACTCATAAGGCTTCAGTGATCTAGCCATGAAACATCACAAGGAATCTCACCTGGAAAAATGATTAAAGAAACTTAGGTCATGTCAAATACAAAATATAAATAAACATATTACTGAAGAAAATAAGGAGTATGTAAGTGTTCAGGACATTGTACAGGCTCTCTGTTCAACAAAAACTCACCAGTCACATGGATGAGGATAGCTTTGCTTCAAGGAGGAATTTAATTTAGGGATTGGTGCCACGGTGCCAGATTTCTTCTGCCCAACCAGCTCCAAGCACCGACTGCACAGGTGGGCTGCCCCCAGAAAGCTGTCCAATCCGGGGTGCAGCTGCAGGGTACAGCAGCTCCACAGCTCAGGTGGACTGCAGACTGTGCTGAGGGTAGGGACAAGATCAGGGAGAAGCCCTCTGGATGGTTTCCAAAGAATTCTATCCACAGAGGTTCAGTAACAGAAAGGGCAGACTCAACTGCATACATCAGATTATAAAGAGGAGGAGGTCCCAGAGAAGGATACAGTCTTTGACCAATTGGGAGAAATTGGTGGAGGGGGGATGCAAGGCGGGGAATACAATGTTTAAACCAATAGGGGACTGCAGGGGAGGAGAATAATTTAAACAAACCAATGGGGTTTCGAAAGATACAAAATTGATAGGGAAGTTTCTAGAGAAAGAGGCAGGCTTGGGGAGGGATTGACATTCAATAGGAGGAGGAGCATGGAGCAGAGGGGCAGATATTTGGAGAGATAGACAGATAGGGCAAAACCAATAACATGGGGGAGGGGAACAATCCATCAGTAATAAAATATGCTGTAACAGTACAAAATAAGAAAGATTACAAAACTGACTGCTGGAAATGTATTACAACTAAAAAACACACAATGCTACAGGATGGAGAGCTATGAAAACCTATTTTCTCACTGTTATGTAACTTTTTGTTTGCTTAGTTAAAATTGACAGCATGTTAATTGACCTACAATTAAGGAATCCTTTCTATTCACTGGTATCACTGATAATAAAATACAGCATACTCTCCTGGAAAACAGCACAAAAATAGGAATAAATGTGACATGAGTAAAAACTACTACTCTCATCTTCTGATGTGGAAATTACAGTGTAAGAGCCTTTTTAAGATGGTCTAAAATGAAAAGTTGGGGTGGGTCCAGTTATATTTAAAAAAAACAGGTGAACTTCAAATTGTCTTTTTCTGAAAAGCTAAGGTGTGCTCCTTTTTTAAGCCAGCCTAGTTCAAACAGTGAGGGAAATAAGGGAAGTACTGTACAACATCTTCCATGTGACTGAACTCTTTCATGTGGCCCAAAGAACCAGGTCTGAACCTGAAATATGCAGAAAGGCATGATAGGGAGGGGGACAAAAAAAGCCTGTAGAAAACACAGTAGAAAGCTTTTAAGGATCACAAGCAAAACTTGTTTGAATTTGTTAAGTGTTGGTTCATGGACGCAAGACATGCAGCAATCTAAATTGTGATGGAATCTAACAAAAGGTAATGAAAGTGAAACATTTCCTGCAATTTCTATGCTCATTTTGTGTGCATTTTCTGCTTTGGAATTGAAAAATAAATCTTGAATTCATGCCTGAGCATCTTAGCTTTTTAGCATGAAAAATTTTGCTCTGATCCAGTGATTTGAGTTGCTTGCATTTAGACAGCTCCAGGAAAAAAGTCTGTGAAATACTAGGAATAATATAATAAAAATGTAGTATCACTGTCAAACTATCAAAAAGAAATCATACTTTCAATATATAGCTAAGAACACTACAGTCTACAAAAGTGCTATAATATATCATGTCCAAGACCCACTACAAATCCAGTATTATTTCTGAACAAAGAATCTTTGAAAAGACAACCGTTCAACAGAAATCCTGGGAGCCTCTCTTGCAATGGAGAATGTAAACCCCCTCCCTCTGAATTATTATAATTTTGAAATTAAGGGGCTCTCAGGCAAAGATATGAGGATAGGAATAACAGTTCTTTACTAGTATGTGTAGCAAGGTAAAAAAACAACAACAACTATGGCATTCCCCCGCACAATGATGTAATGCAGATATTCTGAAGCTTCACCCTTTTCCAGTGCACTCTGGATCAGTCCATGGCAGATGGTGGGGCTGTGTTCCAACCCCTGGGGCAGTCAGTTCCAGGTGTACTGCTCGCCCCTCCCGGTGAAAGCAATCCATGGCCTGCAGTCTGCTGCCAGAGGAATGGAGAAAAATGCTTTACCAATGTCAATAGAGGCGCAACATTTTACTGCCTTGGACTCCAGCTCGTACGGGAGTTCCAGCATGTCTGGCACAGCAGCGCTCAGCGGTGCAGTCACTTCCTTCAAGGCACGATAGTCCACAGTCAATCTCCATTCTCTGTCAGACTTGTGTGCAGGCCAAATGCAACTGTTCAAGGGTGAGTCAGTTTTGCTGACCACCCCTTGGCTCTCCAGCTCACAGATCATTTTGTGCATGGGGATCACCACATCTCGATTCACGCAATACTGCCAGTGATGCACTATTCAGGTAGCAATTGGTACTCGTTGCTCTTCCACCTTCAGGAGTCCTACTGAAGATGGGTTTTCTGATTGTCTAGGCAAGGTGTTCAACTGCTAAATGTTCTCTGCCTCTACAGCAGCTATTCCAAAAGCCTACCCGAGTCCCTTTGGGTCTTTGTAATAGCCATTCCGGAGGAAGCCTATGCCCTGAATACATGGGGCCTCTAGGCTGGTCACAATTGGATGTTTCTGCCACTCCTTCCCAGTCAGGCTCACCTCAGCTTCCAACATTCATTCAAGAGGTTCCTTCAAGGGGATCCAGCAATCATCCTCCCTTCTGTAATACCTGGCAGCTCAGTCATGGGAGGCTGAGGCTACCTTCAGTTCAGTGGAACTCCCTTGGTTACTGTTTCCCTCCTTGAGTTGACGCACTTGTGCGTCAGGACAGAAGTGGTTTCCCATTCCACCTTCTCGTGTCTTCCCCACGGTTGCGCAGAAAGAACCACAGGTCAGTTTGTGCGGTGTACCCTGTGTCTCTAGCTGGGGACCGTTGGGCTCTGACTTTGGGGCCTGTAACTTGCCCTGGTGCAGCACTGATCTCCCTCATCTCCTCCCACATCTCCCTCACCTCTACTTTGAGGTCCTTTAACCACAGCAGAGATATGAACCTATATATATCAGGCCATTGATCATACTCAGATAATTTCTGAGCCTGTTGGTGACAGAACCCACTGTCTCTCAGTCGTCCTTGGAATTAATTGTTGTAATTGCTGAAGTGATGTATTGGGATGGCCCTAGCTTTGCCAGGTTACACAACATTTGCCCTGTGCACTTGACTTTGTCAGGGTCATTATCATGCTGCCTATTCCTCCCAGAGAGTACCTCCAATACTGCTGCTTCTCTCAGCTGTTGGATCCCTTGCTCAAGGGTCTTCCAGCACATTCTATGATGGTGCTCCGGCATTCTCTCCCTGTGGACAAACCTCTCTCATACACTCATTAAAAGCCACTCCCAGAGGGAAAGGGACCCTGGCTCCCTTACAGATCATACCTGAGTCCTGGGTCAAGAGTCCCAAATTCCTTGCCTCACCACCATTCAGTTGCCCACCTGTATCCATAAGGTCCCAGACCTGAAATAACCAGGTTGAATAAGCCTCACGTCCCCATTGTACAATGCCTTTCACATATTACAGAGACTCATACAACAGGGACCCGATGATGATCTCAGCCTCCTGCTCCCCTGTGGGTTGTGAGCTCCCTCGTTTCCCATCATTATTAACTGGGCGTGCTGGTTTAATCTTAGACTTCTGCTTTTCCACAGGATCGACTGCAGCTGGCTGTGACTGCTCTTGCGGTTCAGCTGGAACCTGGATGATTGTAATGTCTGTGGGTTCCACTGCTGCACCATTAGACTCTCCCTCTTCGAGGCAAGGGGAGGATTTCCCACCACCTGCTGAAGTCATATCTCACGTATCTCCTTCAGCAGAATCCCAACCCAATCCAGGTGTATAAAGAGGTTTTACAGCGACTTCTGTGAGCCAGAAAGAAGTTTGGTAAGAGGATCCATGTTTACCCTTGAAAGAATTTCCTACCAATGTTGTTGACATAGAAACCAAGAAAGGCGGGTAAATAAGAGAAACCTGAAACTGTCTATTCCAATAAGCACTTTGTCTCTTCTGACCAATGAGTAAAGTGTAAAGTTAGGAGTTTTTTTAAGAATGTATAAAAAGCATGCATGCTAGAACAAAAACAGGTTTGAAGCCTTCTGAAAATGGAGTGTTGCTTTATATTGTCTCCATCTCAAGTATGACTGTCTCAACTACAACAAATGGTGACAGCCAAAGTGATGGGGGAGCAGCTGAGAAGGGCTGCCGGCAGCCGGGAGAGCTGCAACAGTAGGGTTGTGGGGTGAGGCATGGCCAGACACAGGGCCCCAGTGTAGCTTTTGAGAGCAGCAGAAAGATGCTGTCAGTCCAGACAAAATTGATTTTGACACCTGGAATGCAGGTAAGCCACTAGGAACGATGGGGAACTCCAGTAAAGTGTAAAGCAGCATGGGGAGCTGCTGTAGGTCCAGACCAAACTTTGATACCCGTAATAAAAGTGAGCCACTGGGGAACGTAATGGAGAATCAGTTAATAAGGGAAGAGAAACTGCTTCAAAGTTTTGCTGAAGAAGAAGGATTTTCAATCCTTCCTTTTTGGGAAGGATTGCCCATCGGAAAAACTCCTAGAAATGTCTCTTCACCATAGGAACTCTGTCCTCATGACCCCATTTTTGCCAGAGGGTAATAGGTTTGTCCTCTGAGGGGGAGGATAGAACCTCTGCCTCTGTAGGCGCCCTCACCCACATGTGCAGCCGCATCGCGCCCTTCATATGTGTTGTGACGGTGTTCACAGGGATTTTCGGATTGGGGTAGAGATGAGGATCTGACTCCGTGTTTCAGAAGGCTTGATTTATTATTTTATTATATATATTACATTAAAACTATATTAAGAGAATAGAAGAAAGGATTTAATCAGAAGGCTAGCTAAGAATAGAATAGGAAAGAATGATAACAAAGGTTTGTGTTTTGGCTTTCTGTCCGAGCCAGCTGGGCTGTGATTGGCCATTAATTACAAACATCCAACATGGGCCAATCAAAGATGAACCTGTTGCATTCCGCAGCAGCAGATAATCAATGTTTACATTTTGTTCTTGAGGTCTCTCTGCTACTCAGGAGGAAAAATCCTAAGGAAAGAATTTTTCATAAAATATGTCTGCGACAGTGTGTTGTTGTGGAAAAATCATGGGACTTTGAAACTGATTCTAGTACTGCCTTTAAGTGTCAGAATATGGAAGACAGAACAAGAAATGGGAGTTAATGGGGAACAGCAGAAAGATGGGATTCAGCTTGAGATTGTGTTTTTCCTGGAGGAGTTGATGGAGTTGCTTTTGTGGGGATTTTTCTCAGGTCTGTTATCATGGGAGACAGGTGGTGCTCCTCGGTATGTCTCTGAACGACGGTGTTAAGCCTGTGCGGCTTTCTTTGGCACAACAATTAATTGAACTGAATGCTAAGTTAAAATATGTTACTTCTGCCGAAATGCATTCACAGAAGAGACAAATTGAAGAACAAGCTGAGATGTTTGTCTCCCCACTCCCCACCAAACTGAATAGAAGAATGGACTCATTAACTCTAATTTTTCGTTGCCTGAAATGCCAGTGATAAGATTTCCTGGAGGAGCCTTTGCCTTTCCCCCTCCCCACCCTGCGACGAGCGGCTGCTGGCACCCAGGACAGAGTGCTGCGGGTGTGAGGGAGAGACCCCACTGTTCGGGACCCCCTCGAATCCCCCAGGACCTCTCCCCCATCCTTGCTGCCCTTCCAGAGGCTGTGCAAAGGGGGTGGGAGCTGCACCCTGATGGAGGGGGTCATATCTGCTGCAGTTGGAGGAAGTCCGTGGGGAGGGCTGGAGCCATCCTGTGTTTCTCTACCTCCCTCCCCGCCCCCCTTTCGGCTGATTGCTGCCTTAGACCGCTCTCAGATCTCTCAAAAGTGTTGGGAGCTGCTCAGAGCTCTGTGTTGCCGCTCCACGTAGAAGAACCTGGACCAAGGAGGTCTTGGATCTAAAGGGCCACCTCAAGTATTTAGGACTCAAAAAGTGATAGATCAAAGCCCGGAAAAGGAATGCATTATTACAGCCAAGGGACATTATCCAGATACCATAAAAATAACAGGTTTTATTAACATGGGAGCAGATGTAACTATAACTTCACAACTTTTTTGGCCTCAATCATGGCCTCTCACTCAAGCAGGTTTTAGAATCATGGGGCTCAGTGGCTCTGCTACAGGAGGTCTATCTGCCATTTTGATTAATTTAAAAAATGCTGATGGCCAACAAGCTAACATCAGGCCTTATGTTTCCAATGCCCTATGTAACTTATAGGGATGAGATGGTTTATCCCAATGGGGTGTTAAAATTACTATGGAATTTTGGTAGAGACCACTGTGATGCAAGGCCTTAAGCGTCCAGTTGTAACCTTGCCATGGTTAATAGGTAAACCTGTCTGGATTGACCAGTACCCGCTTCCTATTGAAAAGCTTATTGCCCTGAAAGCATTAGTAGCAGAACATATTGAAGAGTGAGCTGGACATATGAAGAGTCATTTAGCTCATGGAATACCCCTGTTTTTGTGATAAAAAAGAAATCAGGAAAATGGAAACTTTTGCATGATCTACAGCAGATAAATGCTGTAATGGTTACAATGGGACCTTTACAACCAGGTCTTCTAACATCTACAATTATTCCACAGGGATGGGAGATAATTATCATTTGTGGCAGATAGGGACAGGCGGTCGGAAGAATTTCGGAATGGCACGGGAAAGATAAGAAATAGGGACCCCTCACCCTCTTCCCCAAAGATAAGAACACACATCCTCTTCCCCAGAAAAACAGGAACCCACATCCTCCTCTGTAGAGATAAGATCCACCCTTACCATGTAGCTAAGCACGTAGCCTTTCTAACATAAGAATACTAACATCTCCTCCWCCACTACTAACTCCAAAAATATAAGTATGACCTCATCCGACGTAGAGAAGCCCCTGATCTATAAAAACCCCTTGAGTGAACACAATAAACGTCTCTCACTGTCCACCACATTGGTGTCTGCTGTGTCTGACCCGAGTAATCCCTGGGATTTGGGACACCGTGCTATGCTTTGATACCAGGTCACTGTTGCTTTCC
>JACDOX010000204.1:6090-51125 GCA_014549065.1 Cardinalis cardinalis
AATGGCTGGGCAAGGACTGGCAGGAGAGATCACTGCTGCTTGAAGTATGGGAGATTCTGAGTAAGGAAAAAAGTGTTRCACAATTAACCAGGCTGCCCAGAGAGCTTCCAGGATTTTTTTCTTTGCAGATTTTTAAGACCCAGCTGAATAAAGCATGCTGGTTCTGAATTAACTGTTGACCCTGCTTTGAGCAGGCACTTGTGCTACAGGACATCTGAGTATTTAAGTGTTTCTGGAAACATGAGATAGTTGAAAGCCTCCTCTTTTAAAGAGACTGTGGTCTCTTCTGAACATTGATAAATTTTAAATGCCCTTTGCATTTTTTCATATACTCAAAAAAATAGAGTATAGAGTATAAATATAAAAATAGACTTTTGGTCTATACTAAAAAAAATAGAAATGTGAGATATTTCTGTGGAAATGCAAAATATTGATGTGATATCATCACCTAGTTAGTCTAATGCTATTTACAATGCAGGCACAGAAGCTGAGCTAACACCTGTGTCTCACCATCACTGGAGGACTAGGATGCAAGTAAATGCCTGTGACAAAGTATTTATCATACTTGTGCAGTGAGATAATACAGAGAAGTGTTTTATTACATGGAGGTGGGATTGGCACCAGAAATAACAGCTGTCAGTGAGAGACTCTCCAGAAATCCAAAAAATGACAATCATTCCAAACAGTGCTCGTAGTTTTGCAAAGAGCTTTTACATCATGCTTCAAAAGAGCAGCTATAAACTAAGCAGAACAATRTCCATTCATATTTTTTTCAGAAATATGGTATGTAGTGTACCTGATTATAAATTAGGAATAAAAATCCCAGAGAGAACCCCAATAGAGATGGATAAAACAGTGAAAGCTAATGGAAAGAAAATAAGTGTGTCTGGAGAGCACAAAACATTGACACACATAAAGTGAAAACCTGGTAACACCCAAGAAGCTTAAAAATCCAGCCTCCAAATTTTGTGTAACTCCTCTGTGAAGATCAATAYAGGGAAGACAAGATGAGGTTGCAGCCCTGTCAGAGTGGGAAATCTGTGCTCCTGCAGGTRTCAGATCCCTTGTGCCAAAGCTGCTGCACATTACATGGCAGAGCAGCAGTAGACTGGCAGCCCCATGGCTGGGATGCCACTTCTCCCACCAAACCAGGTGAGCTTTTGGTCTCCACAACTTTCCATGGTGCCATGGAAAGGTATCTCCACCCACAGGAGTGATGCAGGGACCCTTGGGTGGTATTTCCTATTATTGCAGGGAGATTTCAGCTTTCAGACTTGTGCACATAGCTTTTCCTGGTTTTGTTTGATGAGAGTTACCACGAGCAAGAGACCTGTTGTGGCATTAGTGATAACACAGCTGTAGGGCACCCTTTCCAGAAGGATCTTGTTCTCTAAGCATGTCCTCAGTGTGATGAGGTCATATTTGAGCATGTCCACAGATCTGTCCATTCCAATGCACTGTCCTCTCCTTACATTAATCAGGGTGCTGGGCCACCCTGATTGCTCAGCCTGAGGAGGCARGAGCTGGACACTCCTTTGTGAGCATTAAGGACTCCTGGGGTGTTCTCTTTGCAAGMACTTCCAACACACAGCTCCACTGCAGAAGGCCCTAAGAGTTTCAGAGAGTTAGGATTTGGTTCAAGAACAGCTTTTTCACTCAGCATGTTCTAGGTCTGGGGGCTCCTTTAAGGACAGATTTCAGAGCTCCAGAATGAAATCTTCCTTTTAAGCATGTGATGCTTGCTAAATACTAATGGTTTCCAGAGGAAAAAACACTTCACTGGCTTCCCAGGCAACCTTAAGTTCAAGGCCAGCCTTCTAAAGGTGCACCATTCTGCTTGGATATTTGCTCCCTAATTCAACCATGTGCATCCAGCCCAGTGCATCAAAAATATGCCTTTTTGACCCTAGCCAGCTGCACTTTAGAGTCAGAGTTATACTCTGATATTTCAGACCTGCTGTTCTTTTTAAATGTTCGTTCATAAATATCTGCAGCCAGTGCCCAAATGCTCGGATGCTGAAAATGAGCATTTGCTCCTCTGAGTCGATGTCAACCTAACAGCTGCTCCAGCAAGTGCTGAGTGTAAACCAGAGGGATGCACTAATTTTAAAGTGGTGGGCAAAGAACCCAATGTGCAGAGTGAATGAGGATGCTTAGAGAACAGAGTTATGTAATTCATCTATTTTGGGGATCAGCCATCCCATACCCTGGAAAAGGTAACTGGGTTGGGCTATTCATAGAGTCTGCTCCTGCAGTTACAGCACAGAACAATATTCAGCTCAAGCCACCCTCTCTGTGTCCCAGGTGAATTTATACATCACAAATGTCTACAGATCTCTCAGATACAAAGAGATTCAGGGGTCCAGGATGCACTCCCACCTCAGCATCTGTTGCACATTAGCACGCCCTATTTCCCATCAGCTTCTGACCATGCCTTGGCTTTTCAGGTCATTTGTATTACAGACACACACAAAGATCCCTTTCAGGTTTCCTGAKGTAGGAAAGAGGAGAAGGGGCGCTAATCTTGGGGAAACTAATGCAGCAATTGTCTGAATTATTCTGCTCTGTAATTTCATAAGGCTGCTAGGGAAGCTGGCTTAGGATCCTTCCTTCAYGTCATTCTCTGTTTCTAAGATGCATTTATAGGATCACTGCAAAAGTATGAAGCCCACTGTTACTGCTACAGGGTGATAATTGTGCAGGATTAATGAAAAACTACAATCTGTACTCAGAGTCCTCAATCTTGAAGTCATACAAAATTGTACAAATTACAAGAAAAGAAGGAACAGTTTATAGAAGGATTGTATAGGCTTGGACTGCTTCTTATGCATTCTGTTTTTTAGATATAAATATTTGTGAATATATAGTAATTGTTATCTTTTCTTAAATGTTGAGAAGCAGCCATTTGTTTAGGTAGTGGGCAGTGAGAAAAGGGCAGAGGAGACAAYAGAAGGAAAGTTATCTAGGTAATGGTGAAAAGCCTGTTCCTAAGAGAGRTTTACCCAGAAAAAAATTAATATAAGGACTGGATTTTATAGGGTTGGCCATTTTAATAATGACTAGGAACCATGGAAAATGAAGTGATTGCTAGGGCAGAATTGGTTAATTCTTACCTTCACYAGTCTATCCCATGAGACAGGGAGATCACAGGGAAAAAAGAAGAATAACARAAAATGAGGGCAGAAATACAGGTCCTCAATTACTCATCATTCTAGTTTGTCATTCATGCCCAGTGCAAGCTATGCAAATTTTGATTTTTTACCTAGTCCACACTGCAGACATTAAAAAAATGTGCAGTGCATGCAAGTGGTGATCCAGGCCCGTTATAAAAAGCAGAGAAAATTAAGATGAAGAGCCTGAATGTCATATGGAAAGAGACACAACCTATGAATAGATTTCAGTGGAGGTTAAGCAAAGAAAAAAACAGTTAAAGATGAAAACTTTTAAAATGAGATAGTCTGTAYAGCATTCATATAAGGTGCTATACTTCTTGGTGAACTAGAYTGTCAGAATTACTGTGAGATTTTCATGTTMRTACTGATATTTCAGGAGATGCTAGGAAAAGAAATAGTTTCGAGAAAATTTCTGATCAACACAGGAATATTTTTAAAAAATATAATGAAAATAATATACATGGATTTAAAATGAAGGAAAATATTAGTTGAAGAATTTGATTTTGACAAATATTAATAGTYCAGGCAATAATTTATGAAAAGGCTGTATTAAATAGAGCAGGAAAAATACAGAAAATGTGTTATCCCTCTAGCAAACAATAAAAATATGTGTAAAAGTACATTAGGASATTATCACGAAGAAACTTCAGGTCAACATATATATCTTTGGAGTTAATTTTTGATAAATATTCACCTAGAAGTTTTCATTTAAAGGAGTTTATTTCTGGGACCAGGTCCTTAAATATAACATAAAGCATTTTATTTGCTGCAAATTATTGCTCAAATAATGAAAAGCTTTGCATTAAATACAACATATTTTTCATTCTTAGTACCCCCATTATTAGAGAGTCTGCATCTCCTTGYATCTCCTGCATAGCACAGTTTTTTCTTTCAAGACCCAAACAATGATTTATGCCAGTTCTGTATGTTTATGAGTTTTTCAGCAGCCTGTGGGCTAAGATTTTTTTCAGGAYAGTCACTGGATTGCAGGAAAGGTCTGAAATATCATCCTTCTTTTGTGAATTGCACTCGTCATTCCCATGAGATTTCATCAGGCTCCAGACTGCTTGCTTGGGTGCTATCTGCTCATCTGCAGTGGCTGCAAAAATAGGGGAATATGAACTTGAGCTATCTTTTCAGGAGGAAGAATAGAAAAATACATGGCTACCTGCATAAAACCTGCAGTCCTCCTCTGTTTTATCCTGTGTCATCCTGAGTCTTCGTGGTTCTTTTATGCAGAGCTGGCACAATCATTCTTACRCTGGTTTTGGTAGGTCAAAACTGACACTTGCAGGTATCTGCTGTTCTTAATATTAACTATTCAAACCTTTTTTAGCAGATGTCCTAAATGCTTTTTAAATGTTGATTTTATAGAATGTCCATGTATGTGATTGCTTGTGCAGATTTTTACTTAAGAAGAATTTTTACAGATTTTTCCCTTCCTGAATCCCAAAGTCTWGAGTGAAGTGCTTGAGACTGGCCAAGGAATGGGAGTGGATTTTAGACTCATCCCTGTTTCAATGTTAGATGCATTTCCCTCTGGGATTACTTGTGCTCCAAGAAGTGCTGTCCTTGTGTGGCTTGTCAGGGATGCCATGGTGGTTTCAGGGATGACACAAAAGAACCTGAGCCCTCATTAGAGCTCCGAGTGCCCTGCATGGCACTGGAAGGGAGCTCAGGCCTGCTCAAAGCACTCAGTGCCAGCAAGGGCCTGGAAATATTCTGGCCAAAAAGAGATGTGTGTGAGTATGCATGTGCATRATCCAGTTTGGTATTATCCCTAAAATCCAATGATCCAACAGCAGTTTTGAGTATTGTACCAGCTTCCTGTCTACTGGAAAAGGTCATAAAGTGCTGTATTTTTCATCATAGCATTGCATTCAGCAGAGCATTGACAGCATGGTGTTTCAGTGTCATCAGGGCTAATATTTATTGATTACTGACTGTAAAATAACTTACYAGAACTYTAAAATCCAAATCAAAACCTAGACTTACACTGGCAAKTCTATAAATACTTACATATTTAGTGTAMAATTCACTAATAGAACTTTWAAAATGTGCCAATATGTACTCATTGAAACTACCTATGGCTTTTCTTATTGTTCAGGATGCACAGCAGCATTTTTGTTACTGACCAGCRAAATATGTAGGGAYTCAGAGGTAGCTCTCCTTCATGGCTTCCCTTGACAGCCATTYTAGCATTCCTCCAGGCTGCTCTGGACTGCTTCACCAAGCTTCAGATTCTTCTCATGAGAGAGAGATGAGGTAAGCAGGAGCCTCCATCTGGTCTTCAAAAGAGCCATGTAATGCTCTGTGACATTCTAGGCAGCCATCCTACAGGGTGGCATGCAGAGAGCGAGCACGCCTGCATTCCTGATCCCACCARSAAGGCCTGCCATGCCCATGAGAGGTCAATGGGGAAATTCTGGGATAAACTGGACATGACTGAGTTACACTGAGGGCAAAAGGAAGTGTCCATTCATTGCATGTGTTCCATTGAATTATTTCACTCTAGGAATAATTTGGGTCACAGTTATCATGACAGTGCTCAGTCCATCTCCCCAGGTAAGTGAACTTGAAGGCAGGTGACTGGGGCTAGAATCTACCAGCTTCTGTTCCCTCTCTGATCTTTCTCTCAGTTTGCAATTAAGATGTTTGCAATTAATCCATCTTGATCTAAATGCCCACACTCTAGGAAAAAAGCATMATCAGTATATACTTTAATCAGAAAGAAAAYAGGGAAGTTCAGGAATACTSTGATTCTCAAGTGAAAGATTTTATGTAACTGGAGAAAAGACATACTGGCAAGCAATTATGTCCAAATGCACAGTTGCCAGCAGCTGCTAAAACCAAATTGTATGAGGACTGGACACAAATTAGAACTGTGATAGGTGATCTTTTGAGAAATCCTTGTGCCATTTTTTATCCAGTTAGAAACTGTCATGGGCTTGAAGCTTCATCTGGCTGCATGAACCCAAAACCCACCTGAAGATGCCCAACATTGCTTACATAAATTACTGAACATGCTGCTGTGGTATTTGAAAAGCCACAAATCTTGTCAATCAAATGAAGTTCTAACAAGTTTACTGACTGTCACTTTGGCTCTTCATTGTGTCAAGACAGAAACATTCCTTGGACACATTTAGAAAGTTGCCTCACCAATCATCCAGTGTGTCATCAATTACTTTGCTTCCCTGCTCAATGACCTACCAATATTCTTTAAGCCATAGCTGCAGTTAGAAAGAATTTTATCTGGAGCTACCCTCTGCAACAAGCAGTGTGGGAAAAGCCTGCTGTTGGAAATAGCACTGCAGGAATCTCACTGCAGCATTGAAGCCTTAAATCTAGAGAATGGAGAATTCTGTAGGAATATTAATACACCAGATTACATCAATAATTTTTGAAAATGTGCTTTAATCACTGAACAGTAGGATTCTAGAAATTTTTGTGTCCTTTAACCATATTCCAGTATCTCAGGATGGGTTTAATTTCAAGATGTAGTATAATATTTTCCCATGACAAAATGAATAGGATATGCAAAAAAAAAATTTAAAAAATAATTCAGGATTTTTGCAATATGGTCATTGTTCACCTACCTGGCTGTAAAATCTGTCTCATTGCTTTCCCCTTGTTTTCAGCCCTGGAGTCTGATTACATCCAATGGCACAAATTCAACGTCAGTGGCACAGCAGCTGCAAACAAAGCAACACACATTTCTTCATGCCCAATTGGTTCAGGTATCTGTACAATCTATAAGGGAAGGTCAGGGAAGGGTAGGTTGCTGGCTGATCAAGAAAAGCTCTTGTCAGAGGAAAAGGCTGTGGTCAGCTCTTCCCTCCCACACTGTGGTTCCAGCACCTTTGGGTTTTCAGGCCTCTCCCTCATCCTCAGAAGTGCCATCCCCTGCCTGGTGTCTGTAATGCCTCCTGGCATGGAGAAGCCTTTCCTGTAATAAACTTTTGAGAATGTATTTCTATATTGTCTCATCTCCATAGAGCATTCTGTGAGTTTATGTGAAGGTAGAAGAGAACACCTTACTCAAGCTTAGATCTAGCCTGAGAAAGTTTGCTGTTGTGCATGAAGAAACAGTCACACATGTGAACTAGTCTTCTATGTATTTTTGCATTTCAGCCTAAAAAGGTGCCCATGCTCCCTTTGGAAACTCAGAATCCACCATGTTTTCCCTCTTCTTATTCCAAGAGGAGCAAAAATTGTCTTCCATAGGTCAGGTCTTATTTGTAGGCACAAAAAATTCCTAACAACCTCCAGATTTTCTCATCCATACTTTGCCTTTGTATTTATGTGCACAGTCTTACACCTACAAAATATCAGGAAATGCCTTTCAATTGAAGAGATAATATTTAATTTTTCTCTCGTTTCTTTTTTGTGGTAGTATCTATAAATTTGAGTAGTTTTAAGCCTCTTACTGAACAGCAGTTCAGCAGTTGTTAGCCCTGGTTTCCTGGGATCAGTTCAGTAGTGCCCAAAAGAGATCTGAATTATTAAAAGACAGGGAAAAATATTAATCTGAACATGAATCATCCTCTGACTGAAACATTGAAAGACATCAATACCATTTTCAGCTCCTTATTAAACACTGCACACACTGTGTCCAAACAAAAGTGCAAACAATTACAGTGTGTGGTAAAAAAACTACATTCACTTGSTCCATTATCTGTCATTCCCACATTTCATATGCCAAGTTTAGCAAACAGGGATGACATTACATAACTTATTAGCAGCTGTATTTTCAAATAACACAATTTCTGGGTGTGAGGGAGAATAATCCAAATCAAATAAGTTATTTTTTCAGCATGTAAAGCAATGTCCATTTTGAGCTGCCATGCAAAATTTCTTTAATTACCATCACAGGCTCTATTTGTCTAGAAATAATGGGCACATACTGAATATTTTTATATTTGTGTCTTCACTCTCCTGAAATAAACTGCATCTTTTTCAAGGTATCAAGTTAAGCCATCTTTGTTTGAAATTTTAGGTACGACCCATCACTACCTTTGAATAAAAATGACACTAAATTTTCTACCACTTGTCCTTTACTTCAGCCTTTGCTGTCTCATGCTAAAGGTTCCATATGAATGMCAGGCCTCTGTAAAAAAATTACCTTGAGATTTTCATCAAAGGTTTTGCATATGTTACAGTAAAATCTAAAAAAGAGATTTTTCCATTATCAACTGTGTGGAGATTTTAAAATMCTTGCCTGTTATGCCATTCCACTGTACATTTTTAGTCACATTATGCCTAGGAATATCCTTTAGTAATAGTTTAGTCATGTTTTAACYTTCTGGTTAATATCCTGGTGTTTCCAGGAGATCCAAATCTCCTAATAAAACATATTCCCATGATCCCTGTATGCTGATTTAAGGGAAGGATATTGCCAGCTGACAATATCATGCTGGAAGCTGTCTTAACTCTGTTTTCCTGGACTTGTTCAAGTGAATTGCTTCATTAATTCTCACTTGAYTCACTAATCCATAGACTGAGGGAACCATAGGATCTCTAGAGCTTTTTGGAGTTTCTGGTTCTTCCCTCCCTTTCATTCCCCATGTCATTTTACAACTCTTTATGAGATACAGCAGGACCATAACATAAGCAAAAAGCATTCATGGTAAAAGCAATAATATCTTACAAATTCTGGGTTACAATGTGCAAATGCAAACTGTTTTATGTTTGTGGATGCTTGCTTGAGTTTTTTTGGGGAGAAATACACTGGAAATCAGAAGAAGAATCTAACACAGGAAAAATATCTTGCAGAAAAAATAATCTTTCTTCATGCATATGGGAAAACACTGCTGATTTACACATTTCACTTCTTAGAAAGCAGGCAGAATTCTGTATTTCTTTCCCAAAAWTTATAATGTCCTAATTTTTATCTCAGCTGCTTCAAATGCCTTCATTCCACTTAGCACATTTGGGATATTCAGGGCTATTCACAGATATAGGTAAAACAGAGCASTGAGGGTCTAACACCATTTCAGCAACTTTTCAGTGGTACCAGCTCCTCATTAAAGACTTGATCCTCTTTCATTCTTGGGGCTTCTGCTCCTTACTAGTAAATAAACTTTATATATGACCTTGATTGACTATTCTTATTTCCCACAAATATTAAAAGTATTATCTTTTCAGTATTTTGTAAAAATATTTAGTTATAATCTTTCACTTGTAGATCACTTACTGTCTCATTTAAGTTTTACCTGCCTGAATTTAACTCAAAGKTTTCTTTGCAATTCCTTCCAACAGCTTCAGAGCTCACGTTATCTTGGGCTAAATTCTGAATTTAAAAGTCAAACTTCCTCCCAGCTTCCCAGGACTGACTTTCTGTTGAGGCTTCTTTACCCTGTAAATGAAATGTCAAATCAACGAAAGCATCYGAGGGTGGGTACATGAGGGTCAGGAGGGTGTGTGTGACAGTGACATCAACTGAGACAATAAAAGGGCTTCCAAGTTACTTAGAAGCTCTATTTTAAAGTTACATTTAAGGGGTCCACTAAACCAATTCAGTGGTCTTTAAATATACTTGACATCAAGAGAGAGTCATCTGCTGACATACCCAAGCCAGAAATCTCTTAAACATTCTATCTGGTAAGTATACTCTAYTTTTTTCCAAGTTCTCTGGAAGAATTTATTAGAATATTTTATCATTGATTCTTTACCCATTTTTGTGTTAGTTTCTTTTCAGACTATCTTAAAAAATAAGTGAATATTAGTAAGGTCAAACTGTTTGTTCTGTTATCTGAASTAAATCTGTGAAATGAAAAAGTCAGAGAGAGACAGTGAGTGAGAAATATCTTGAAGTGAATTCAAGTCCTGAATTTATAATCCTGGGTTAGATGGACTGCCAGGGCCTCATTGATWCTGTCGTGTAAGAGACCGTGTTACAAAGGCTTTTCTGACCTAGAGCAAAGCTGCAGAAACTGTTGCAAAAAATGGCATTRTGGGGTTTTATATCTCTTAGCTTTCAGTTACTCTGTATCAAATTTCTTAAGTGGTAACAAAAAGATGCCTTTTCTCTCTGMCAATACTGAAAATCCAGACTAGAAACTGATATTGGAACTGGGTTGTTTTTGCTTGTTGTAGCATCATCAGTGGTAAATATTTTCTAAATATATTCCAAATGGCAGTTCTGATGATGATGTAAAAATCAGAGGGGAATTCATACAAGAAATGCAGGATTATCCCTGATAAAAGGAAGGGCATAATTTTGATTTTTCTTCTGTAACTCAACAGTGGCTGGGATAACTCAGTAGAGTTAAGCCTCTGTGCAAAATTGTCAGGGAAAGTGTCAGCATCCTCATTCTAAAGAATATGCAAAAGAAATAGAGAAATAGAGAAAGTTTTCTTCTATACATTTTTTCATTTGAATAGCTATACACAAGTATTTCACTGGACTTGAAGGCTACAAAGTCATAATGATGATGATGATGATGACAATAATAATAATAGTAATAATGGAAGAACGTGGTGCTTTTCACCCAATTATGCAAGAGATAGGTACCTAGATGATGATAATGATGGTGATGATGATGATGCAGGGCAGCTAAAGCTGACCAAAATTCATGGAGTTGCCCAGGGAGTAACAATAAGTTGCTCACAAAATTAGTATTAGAAATAAATCCTTTCACAAAAAAAAAAGGTTTTTCAAAAACTCTTGTCTGATGTTTTACAACTTTTTTTTCTTAATTTAAATTTGTCTAGAACAAATGGAAATAACTTGAACTACAGACTTTACATGTATACATTTCTACCTTTGTAGACAAAATGACTTCTATAAGAAACCTGGCCCAGGCTGCAATCATTTTATGTGCCATGTGCTTCTTTACAACCTCTGATGGAAGACCAATGGTGTAAGTACCTTATCTCACACTGGATGGCTTTTGGTGCTCCTGAGAATGTGATGGTTTGTCTGTGCATGTGTGTGTGAGTTCTGTCCCTGCTTTTGAACCCCTTGGCTGAGCTGGCCAAACTCTGTCCTCTAGAAACAGCTCTAGAGATCTCAGACACTCAGTGTATATATATTTTTTGAAAATAGGCAGCTGAGTAGAGGGATAAAAATMATGTAAGTCTTCTCTTATTATTCAGGTTAGATAAGCTCCATGTCTTGGTGGTCTACACAGGTGAACATCTTTTGTACTGTAAGAATCTAGCTGTAACTCACACTTAGACACTAACACCCACCAGCTGACACACAAATGCACAGGGAATCATGCAACCTTAGCTCTAGTGATCACAGAAAACTACCACTGAATAAATCCCATCGTTTCATTGATCACTCACCTAATATAAAAGCCCTAAGCTCCTCTGCAATAGCTGAACTAAATTGTAGGAATAACATCATCACAAAACTGAACTACTTCCCACTTGTGAAGCCTTCTCACTGATACATCCATTACCAAAAACAAATCACTCCCCACTCTCCCTCTRTCACCGAAGGGCTACTGGGGACAGCCAAAAGTGACACAGAGACTCCATCATCAGRAGGCATGAAAAGGCACTTTATTATTAGAAATCTACCGTTCTTTTAGAAACAATGGTGGACCTAAGACCTGATTGGCCTTTAGGAATCTTCTCTCACACTATTGGTGAACTATGAATAGCACACTCTGGAGAACCATATCTATAAACAAAGGTAACAGAAAGAGAAATAATAGTTTTTTGAATTCTTTCATCGAAGTTTCCCACAGTTTCTACACAGCTTCCCAGGATTTTCCTGGGAGAACCATGTCTCTCTCTGTTCAGAGGATATGTGTCAGGACCCAGGACATCCCTCTGGCTGTCCTGAGCAGCCMAGACCCCTGCCAGGGGGCTCAGAGACCCTGGCACAGAGGCCAGGATGCCTGTGGTTTTGATTCTGACCCGTGGAGCAAGTTACCAACCCTAGGTGAAGATCTGCAAGCCATGACAGTTAAGTGGAATGATAGTGAATTTATCACAAGGTGAAAAAGTAGATTTTGGGGTTTTTAGAATGGGGGTTCATGGGGGCAAGATGGAGGAATCTGGGTGTGTCCTGCCTTTCTCCTTCTTCTTCTTCGTCTTGGCCTCCATCTTCTGCTGTGATGKTGGCACTTTCAGATTGGTTTAGAGTAGAAGYTCACTGTCTAACACAGGTGAYAGGYATTGGAAAGTAACTGTAAACATTGTACATGTAGTTTTTAGTATAAAGACATAACACCACYCCAGGGCAGGCAGAGGGCCTTGGGCTGTCTTGCTGAGCGGACCTCAGCTGGACAGGAGAAAGAATTTTATAGGTAAGATACAATAAACAACCTTGAGACCGAGAAATGAAGAGCCCTGACTCCTTCTTCAAGTGCTGGGCTGGGAAAAGAGACTGTCAAACTCTTCTCAGGGTCACTCTGACAAGCTAGAGATCACGACAGATATGTAATTACTACATCCCTCTCTTCTCCAGATGTCATTCTATGCCTTACAGATCAGTCAGGCAGCTCCTACAGCTATGCATTGTGATTCCTTACAAAAGTCCCCAAAGCTGGGCCTTTGGGCCAAGTTCTRGACCCCAGGAAGGGCTCCCATGGGCCTCTGTCTTTGCTCTCCTTCGCTGCAGGAGAAGGTCGGTGAGCGAGATGCAGCTGATGCATAACCTGGGCGAGCACCGGCACGCCRTGGAGAGGCAGGACTGGCTGCAGATGAAGCTGCAGGACGTGCACAGCGCCCTGCAGGACGCTCGCACCCAGAGGCCCCGCAGCAAGGACGACGTCGTGCTGGGCCGGAGGCTGCTCCCGGAGCACCCGCGGGCAGCAGCGCAGAAGAAACCCGTGGATCTGGACAAGGCTTACATGGACGTCCTCTTCAAAACCAAGCCGTAGTGAGAGCAGCCAGAGCGTGTCTGTCCACGTGAGCACGTGTCTGTGTAGCATTGATCAAGTAGGGCATTTCATTCATATTTATTCCAGCTGCAGTAAGGATTAAAGGCTCTGTTCAAGGCTGTAGCCCCGCTGAGTGAGACATTTCACAACCAAATAATAAAATGTATTTACAGTCTACCCAGGACCRCTGCTGGGTAGATTTTGGCTGATGTATTTTATAAATTGCCAGCATAAGAGGAAAAAKAAACCCAAATCAGTAAGAAAGCTGGAAAACCATTTAAGGCCAGTTCTACAACTCTTACATGGGCAGTATTTGTGTGTAATCACCAGGCCTCCTTGTACTGTTAACCAGGAGGAATAAATGCAGGGGAGCCTGTCTCCAGAAAAGGGCCTAGGGTTAWACTTTGTTTAACTTTGTACTAATGGAAATACATAAATTAAACCCACATCTAWTTTCAGAAGAAGGCCTAAAATCAGATGAACATTAATTACATAGCGAAAGCTGCATGATAATAATTTAGGATTAAAGACTGCAAACAGAAAAGAAATAGGATAGGAAGGCAAAGCTTAAGATTAAAGTACAAAGGGATAAAATTAAAACAAATTCTGAAGAACTTTGCAAAATACAGAAACAAAGGGAAGGTTTGATTACCTTCCCCTCCTCCAAAAGATGAAACCCTATAATTAACTGCAGAAACAGTGGGAGCAGAGATGGTAGCACATATGTAAGTCTGGCCCTAACTATAGAACTGGGAAAGGATTCTACACCAGACAATTACAACTGAAACAAAAATCTTGTGATATATACTTTTTGCCCCTCATTTTCTCTATAAACTGTCTTTGAACTTCTGTGTGTTGTGCCAGGCCTCATGTGTAATTTATTTGTGAGACCAGTGGCTCTCATGAATAAAATTACTCATTTCCCTGACCAATTTATTGTAGAATTGGGATCTCAGTTTTCCAGACYTCCAGAAGGAGAACCATTAACATGCAGAAATCAACCTGGGAGAGGAACCATTAGCTGCAATACATTCAAACTCCAAGCAGGACTCAGAAAGAATTGCATAGGGAAAAATCAATTATGGCAATGATTTTAAAAAGCAGCAAATACAAAATGACTTTGCATGGTCTGTGCACACATGTGCTCAGGAGCCCCAGCCATTTCTGATGAATAAGAAGGAATTCCCAGCAGGAATACTGCTGGRTGCCTCCACATTTGCCACTGGCAGAGCTCAGACCCAGAGGAACTGCTGCTCTGAGCCCCAGTGGATGTTCCCRGGCTGGCTCTTATTTGTTTGTTTGATGTCTGGCACGCCTTGGGGAGCCTCACGAAGCCCTCCTAACTCCCCACAAATGTAGATGCAACCTGCTGAGATGTGTTTGTAAGCAGAGACCTGGCCCATCCTCTTGGCCATCCTTGCAGCAATGCAAAGGCCCTGGTGCTGGSAGCAGATGGCACAAGGGTTCTGTGCCAACTGTCTGCTTGGAGGATCGAGGCCTTGAGGTGCACTTTCTATTTATTCTTTAATCAGGCATCTGTGCTAACTTCAATAAATGAAATTGCATTTTTGTACCTATGTCTCACTTATATATTACCAAATAAAGTGGACCAAAAGCTCTTGGACATTTATTTTAAAGCATAAGAACTGACTGGCCTGTGACTGTTTGGATATAATTTACAATTTGGGGTAAGACTATGAAGCCATTGAATTTTATGACAGCAAAATAAGCACAAGAGTAATGAAGAGAGTAATTTTTATTTTTCCCTTCCATTCTTCTTGCATACAAAATCACAATGGTGGTTAAATAAAAAGGATTTATCTAGCACAAACATATTGATGTCCCCTTGCAATAATGACACACACATAAACTATATAGTCTTCAAGTGCAAAAATCATAACCTGCTTCATTTTGATCTAAAAAAAATAATTCTATTCTCCAAACCACAGTTTCTCCTAATCTTCAGCTACCCAATAGATGAATGATGATTACAGAAATATTTAAACTTTCTGTACACTTGCAGTATGACTTTTCAGGACTAGAGACAACATAGTGGCAGATTAATTAGTGCTAGGTAATGCCCATTAAAAAGAAGATGTAATATTAATATAATTACTTACTAATTATCTAGAAAGTAGATTTGTTATGGATTTTCAGCTTAAACTTCTGATCAGTGTAGCAGCAGTTGCAACAGCAAAAGGTTCAGTGTGGGGCACAGGATGTTATCAAAAACATTTTAATACCAAAAAATGCAAAGATTCATCTTCACCTGGACAAATGTGCAATTTTGGTCACCTCTCTTTCATAGACTGAGGGGACCAGAAARAGGATGATGAGAAATTATAGGGCCACTGAAACGCTTATATAAATCTCATCATAATAAATTGTAACAACAGCAGTCAGAAAAGAAATAAAAGAGGCGTGATAAAGGAATATCAAATAACCAGTCCAGATGTGGCTKCACTAGGGCTGAGGAGAGGGGAAGGATCGCCTTGCTTTGTAATCTGACAAAGGGCAGATGCATATTGACAGTACACACCTGGTTTTTATAGAATTCTCAGTGAAAACCAATCATGTCTCTCACTGGTGACTCATTAAAAAAAAMCCCACCAATATCAATAGTGATCCACAGGGGAAGCTGAACAGTAGCACATGGAAAAAAASCCCAACAAGCTCATGAAAATCTAGCAAGGCCAAAATCACAAGAAGTCAAACAGAAACAAGACAGACTGTGAGATCTGTAGGTAAATCCTCCTGCTGGCTATTTGACTGATTTGGCTTTCTAAGATGCTCCTGACCTTGCCTGCTGAGAGTGCTTGTGTTTGGTGTTGCTTGTTCACCACCGGGCGTGGGGCATCTGACTCCTTGCCTTGTTTGCACATTCTGACAGCTTTTGTGCCAGCTGCTTGCCCCTCATTGTTCTGCTGCTGGCTTTCTAGAACKGGGTGGTTTGTCTCTCTGGCCATTGTTAAAGGACAGAAAAGAGAATTCAATCAACAGATTCATGGTTTGCTGTTTGTTGTAGCAAAGCTGCCATTCTTTATGGGATGTTTGGATATGGCACAAGTCCTTGCTCTCTTGTCCCCTCTTCCCCTCCTGTCTCCAATGTGCATAAGGATTTCTAAAGTCCTTTCCCCTGGTATGGAAGTCAAACCTGCTTGTATTTAATAACGACGCATCAGAGAATATTTTAGAAAAAAGACAAATGTTTTCTTTAGATTTKAATCTGTCTGGGGCTCAGTATTGAGTATTGCTCAGTAGTGGGTTATTCTCCCTCCTCTGTGCCATGAGGGGTGGGAAGGGTTTAGCGCCATCTGTGACATTTCAGTACAGTGAGGGTGCCTGATCTGCGGGACAGGATAKTTCTGCTGGGGTCTTATGGAATGACAGCCACGTCTACTAAATGTATTCCTAAACAGACTGCAGATTACACAAACTCCGTATTTCCTCTAGGGCCTGTACAAACATAGAGTTGTAAATAAAATCAGGAATCGGTTTTTGCATGAAAGCTGAGATATCAGGGACGCCAGCTCACCTAGATAAAAACTGTATTATATGGCAGCCGGCCCGCCATCATCCCCTCAGCGCGGCTCTTCAGGGGAGAACCCGGCGCCACAGAGGAGATCCCGGCTCTTCAGGGAGAGCCCGGCGCCACAGAGGAGATCCCGGCTCTCCAGGGAGAGCCCGGCTCCACAGAGGAGATCCCGGCTCTTCCGGGAAGATCCTGGCTCTTCAGGGAGAGCCCGGCTCCACAGGGGAGATCCCTGCTTTTCAGGGAGAGCTCGGCTCCACAGAGGAGATCCCGGCTCTTCAGGGAGAGCCCGGCTCCACAGAGGAGATCGCGGCTCTTCAGGGAGAGCTCGGCTCCACAGGGGAGATCCCTGCTTTTCAGGGAGATCCCGGCTCCACAGGGGAGATCCCAGCTCCTCGGAGGAGAGATCTCGGCTCCACAGAGGGAGCCCGGCTCCTCAAGGGGAATCCCGGCTCCTGAGGAGGAGATCCCGGCTCCTCAGGCGGGATCTCGGCTCCACGGAGGAGATCCAGGCTCCTCAAGAGGAATGCCGGCTCCACAGAGGAGATCCCGGCGCCTCAAGAGGAATTCCGGCTCCTCAGGAAGGATCCCGGCTCCCCGGAGGAGATCCGACTCCTCAGGCAGGATCCCGGCTCCTCAGGAGGAGATCCCGGCTCCCCGCCCCGCCGTCCCCCACGGCCGTCGGGCGGCGCTCGCTCYCCAGCACCGCCCCAGCCCCTCTCGGCGGAGGCTTGCGCGGGGGATGTAGYTTGTTTCTACGTGACTTGTCGCGATTTCGGTTTCGTTAATTCATTTCACTCCCCACGGTATTTTTCCGCTGGGTTTTTATTCCCAGGCTGCGGGTTTCTCACCCCCCTCCCCGGCCCCCGGCCGCTCCCTGGCAACGGCGTCCCGCGCGCGCCCCGCCCCGCCCCGCRAGTCTCGCGAGACGCGGGCGCTGCCACCGCCTCCTCCGCGGCGCGGGGGCGGCTCTCGCGAGAGCTGGCGGCGGTGCCGGGCCTGGCGGAGCGGCGGCGGGAGGCGGCCGCGCCGGAGCCGGTGAGTGCGGGCGGGCGGGCGCGGCTGGYGGGCCTTTGGCACCCTTCAGCCCGGCATCCCGGGGCTCCCGCCGGCCGGACCGGCGCCGCTTCCCCTGCTGCAGGGCCTCTAGGATCGGAAGGGATCGCCGGGGATCCGCCAGTGCGAGCCCCGCGGAGCAGGTGGCGCGTCCCGGTGGGTCGGGGGTGTCTCCTGAGGAGGGGGCTCCGGGAGCTCCCGGCGGCCGCGCCGCGGGTTCGCACCCCCAGAGCCCCGCAGACAGGTCTGCCCCGTGCCTCGGCTGCTCTGTGTCGTGAGCAGGCTGGGCACGGCTGAAATCCCTGCTTTTCATCTTGTGTTGTTTATTGGTAGCACCTGCGGTCGCTGTGAGGCCTGTACACAGACAGTGGTATTGCCTGACAGCCGTCGTGTAATTCCTCTCAAACGATTTCATCATGAGTCCAGTATCTTTATGATTTTTTTTTCTGTGTTGCCATATTTTATTTGTAGAAAATATCAGCTGTTTATATGATAAATCTGTCATAGTACAATTACTTGTTGCAGTTGCCTGTCATAAGTTTTTTTTCTTTACGTTCACTTTTGTCTGTAGCTACCGTGCCTGCATCTTTTTCCTCTTCATCTCTGGTCCCATCCAGTGTGTCACTTTAGAACCCTTTTCTTTCAGAATTTGGATCGAGCTCATCATAGACCTCTCCYAGGTTTGTTCCTGTCACTTGTCTGGCTTCATTGTCCACAGGAGTGGTTGAGCCTTGTGTCGTTTTGTTCTTTATTGTTGGCTGCCTCTTACAAATTCGAATACATGCTTAAAATCTGGCTTCTCAGTAGCCTTTTGACTGTTGACTCTGTTCTCCTTACTTCTGTTTGCCTGTGTTCTTCACGGATCACCTTCAGTGATTCATTTAAAGAGCRCTTAGCTCTGTTGTTGCTTCACCTTTGTTGATCCTTTCTCTGGAAGATACTTTCTTTTCCTCCTAGGTTTGCCAGAGAACCCCCGTGTCCCAGAGAAGCAATTCAAATTATCAGCCTCACTATTCAGAGTTCATAACCAGGTGGTGCATACTTGTTATCTTTTTTTCTGAGCTGAAACACGTGTCTCTGCATCATCTGGTGTTGGATGCCTGGAATTTCTATAGCTTGAACACAAGTACAGTCAAAAGGAGCTGGATGGTTTTTTTTCCTTTTTATTTTATCCATTGCCCTGTAGTTAGGGCAGTCTGTTGTACTGTGTTTGGCAGGTCTGTCAGTGTGTCTTGGACTGAGTCTCTTGCAAAACATCAGAGGTTTTATTTTCTTTTCCTATTAAGACCCAGATTGCCAAAAGCCTTTGAGCATTTCCCCTGGATTTGTACCATTTCTGTCTCCAAACCTCATCATGCATCCTGCCTGTGCTTGTCATTGCCCTCTGTGCAGATGGTGCTGTGTGAGGCTGCTCTGGGAAGTGTTTTCAGCATGTTTGTGTTTGTGTGTTAATGCCAGGGAACCCGGGGGTTAAGAAAGACAACMAGCTAAAGCAGCTTTCACATCCCACATTCAATTCCTTCTTAAAGCCCACTTTTCCTTTAAGGCACAATTGCATTTGAAAATGGTGAACAGCTGATGTGTGGATGACATTGTGTGTTAAATTAGTAACAGATGTCATCGCTGTTGGGTTTTCTGTCACTTTGTTATAAACTGTGTGTTTTTGCAGCTCGTGTGCTTCGGGCTGGGGCTGCTTTGTCCTGTATTCATACAAAAGATCAGAGCCTCCTTCTGTGCCACTTCCTTTCAGCACAGCTTTCCTTTAGCAACGTTGCTTATCCATGAAAGTATGTATCTCTTTAAAATACGTATAAAAGCTAATTTAGACTTCATTTCAGGTGTGAAAAACTGTGTGTATGGATTTTCTTGCTCGCTGAGATGTGTCACTGCTGGGTGCAGCCCTGGGTAGAGACCTTGCTTGTTCCTTCAGGAGATGTGGTTGCTGCTCTGGTCCCTGCATCTCATCCCTGGTGCCAGGTGTGATGGAGCCCTGTGCCTGCCTGTGTTGGGGGGCCACCAGGGGTGGGGCCAGTGGCAGTGCAAGGAGTTGGGTTCTGCTCCTTTTGCTGCACTGAGAGCCACCATTCTGCTTTTGGAGGGAGAAGCTGCTCCATCCACTGGGCTTTTTGCAGGTGGAGCTGGGCAGGTTTCCCACAATGAGCCCCAGTACAGGGGGGAGCTGGCAGTCATCTGCCTCTTGCTTTTTAGGCTTCCAGTGTCAAACAGCTGTTCTGTCATCGTGTTCCCTTTAGCAATTAAAAAGTTAAAGCTTGCAGGCTAGTCACTAGATGTCTGTTGTTTATRCTGCTGTAGATAGGAATAGCTTCCTGTGACTGCTCAGGTTTTTTTTTTCCTTTTTCTCCCCACTTGCTCATTAAGAGGAGCTTCAATCCTGACCTGCTATGTTAATGTTGAGCCTGTATTACAAAGGATGTCTCTGAGCTGTGCTTTAATCAGTGTCAGTTTGATAACATTTCAGTGATGATGATTTATAAAGCTATTTTATGTGGCTGAATTGTGACTGATGTCTGCACTAGTTTGCAAGAAACTCACTTGACAGGTATGGATTTCCATGGTATGTGGTGTTTGCATTATGAGCATGTGTCCTTTGAACTGGATTTCTTAATTAGGATGTAATGTCACCGTGCCTGCATTCCCAGTAAATCTGACTTGGAAGTTCCTTTTTGTTGCTGCTGCTTTTGTGCTTTGATGAGCAGAGGCAGTGAACAGCAGACTGCCACCCCTTACAGAAAGTCTAAATATTTAATCTCAGCCTTGGAGTTTCTTTGTCACAACTAATGCCAAGTTTTGTCCTTGCTGGTGACTTATGTGTTGGAGCTTCCTGGTTATCCTGGGTCACCTTTCCAGGGAGCAGGTTAGAGCAGAGGAACTTCTGAAACCTGTCCTACTTTTGGAAATGCTTCTGACCAAAGCTCAGGGCTGAGTAGATGCCTGAAGTATTACATGTTAGTTATTTGAATGTTTTCCTCAGTACTGACAGCAGGAGCCATCAGATCTTTGTTCTACCTGATGAACTGGTGGCCAGAAGACATCTTGGCTCTCTGCCTCAAAATTGCAGGGTACTGTAATCATCATTTTTAGTAAGACTCCAGATTTTTGCAGCCTACAGGTATTCTCAGCAATTACAGAGTGACTGGCTGGCTGGAAATGCATTGATGTTGGTTTTGATTAGCTTTACTTCTTTGCTGAAAGATTTCCAGAGAGCATTTTCTACCCCCTCCTGGCCTGCAGTGCCTTGAAAAATGCAAGTCCTGCATCTCACAGAAGTGCATGTCCACTTCTGTCCAGCACCTGATGTCTGAATCTCRCTTGGTCTGCTCAGCAGCCTTTGTGCATTCTGTTTGGTCATGGCACAGARCTGAATATGCTTTAAGTATTATTAAAAATAATCTATCCAACATCTATCACAAATTAGTGTATGATACATCCTTTCATGAGCTCCTTAAGTAGTGCTGTAAACACCTTAATTACTGTATTTTGCAATGTCTGGGGTGGCTCTACCACACTGACTTTTCACTTGTCAAACCCACTGGGTCTTGGCAATTCCCTTGTATTTCAGTAGCCTGCAACTTTCATAAATTAGTGATGATTCTGGCTTCAAGTTGATGTTAGTAAATCTGAAGTGTTCTAGCTGTCTGTGCTGAAAGCTTTGAAAATTAAAGTCTGCTTCCTGATTTCCTATTATTCCCTGTGATGATTCTCTGGAGTATTTGCTTTCTGCAGAAGGGTATGAAAACATTCTTTACACCTGGAGAATTACTAATTAGCTAATCAGAATGTCAACCTCTTTGGCCAGTATGCCAGTGTTGTGTGATCTGCTGAGGGTTTTTGGATTTGATTCTTTTATTTCATGTGCTCCCAGTGCCTTTTCACCTTCACCAGCATTTCAGATGTGGTTCCTTTTTTTCATGGAAGGTTTAAAATAGTATTTGGGGCCAGGTACTCTTGCAAGGATTGTTTTTGTTTTTTTCTTGTACACAAGGTCAGAATGTTCCTCAAAATATGCTTTGTTTATTGCCTGCCTTGTGAATCCATGCAAAAAAAAAAMCCCAAAAAACCAAACCACAGCTGAAACGTTATTTTTTGCTGCAGGAAAAAGTGGGTTTGCAGAAGTGTTTAAAAATTAATCAGAATGACTGGTTAGTTACTTCAGAGTTTATACAGCATTTTCTAATTGGAAAAAGAAACTCTTATCAACAGAGCAAAACAGAAGAGTTCTTTGTTTATTGTCTTTAGTCTAAAGGTTTGTTAAAACTTAAAATTGAGAAGTACATTTATTTATAATCTGCACAAAAGCACTATCAGCAGTGGTCAAGGAGAAAAATTGGCCGTGTTACAGCAAATTGTTTTTTAGAGTAGTGTTAACTGTTGAGGGCCTTGGAGTGGAGAATGGAGGGAGCATGTTCATAGTGTGACATGCTTGGAGCTAAACAAGAAGTTTCACAAGATGTAGCTTTGGACACTTGGGATTGTTTCCCTTCTTTCCATTAGTGTGCCCTGGTTCTGAGTTGGGTGCCAGCCTGGCACTTCATCAGTGACGCTGCTGGGGTTCCCTGTGTGCTGTGAGCTGGGAGAAGGGAGTGCTGCTGTTCATGGGAAGCAGTTCCATTTGTTTGTTTCTGTCCTTCTGTGGCATCTCTTGTTTGTGAGGGCTTCAGCATGGAGCTGTGGAGTGGAGCACGTGGAGGAGCTGATCCTGCTCTGAACAGGCTTTTGCCTTGAAGTGTGTGTGGACCTGCATCTTCCTGTTGAATTTTCATTGTAAGAAAGATGGGGAGAAGGCAGAAAGTGTGAGACAATTTAAGGAAGTAGCTTTAATTTGGCCTTTCAGCTGCAGTTCTCATAGAAACAGCTGCTTTTGCACGTCTTCTGAGTACAAAAGCTAAATTCAAATATTGGCCTCTATGCAAAGGATCAGAACTGGGTGCTGGGTGCCTCTTTGGCACCTGCTYTGGTGAGCACCTGAGAGGGTGAGGTGTCTATAAAGCTCTTAGATGGTTTTAAAGGGAAGAGAGGTTTGTGGAAAGAAAGRAAAGCTTGTAAAGGAACGTGTGGTGTCCATGAGCTGCTGTGGTGCTTTGGCCAGGGCTGGAGTGGGAGCAGGGCCCAGCAGAGGAGGGTGATGGCACAGTGGGAGCTCTGGTGTCCGGGCCATTGCTGCTCCTGGCTCTGTGCTGCCGTTGCCATGGGCAGCGAGGCTCGCTGCGTACCTGCCTGCAGAGGCTCCWTCTAATGAGCACAGTTTGTTTCAGCTCAGGATACAAAGGGTCTTTATTCTGGTGTGCCTGCTGYTGCACCTCAGTTGGGAACCACAGCTCCAGAAACCAGCCTTCCTTCCCCTAGYCTCCTTAATAATACTTTTTCTGTTCTGACACAGGTTGTAGGTTTCTCCTTGTTTCTCCTGATAAATGTGTGCAGATCCTACAACCTTCTCTGTGTAATATCCTCACATATTGGCTGTGCTTTGCTAACCTGACATTCCAGGTAATATACAATGAAATGCTTATCAGGATTTTTTTTTAATTAGAAAGTTGAGTATTTCCAGTAATTTTAAATAAAATGTTTTTTCCTCTTCCTGACTCTATATGGACACCTGACTGTAGGAGTCTTCCATCAAAGTGCATTTAATTATAGAAGCTGTAACAGGAAAAAGACCCAACCCTGTGGTAGAGACTGTATACTTTGTATTAAACCTGTTTGCTTGCATAAAACTGAACATGAAGGCAAAACTTRGATGCAACCAACATTTTAAAGAAGCTTGTTCTCTTCTTCCCCTGTAATAAAAACTTTTGGGTCTAAATTTAGCTAGGAGAATCTATATTTACCAGGAGAGCTATTTCATTTTCCATGACTTAAAGGACAGTTTATTTGAGAAGTAACTTTGTTTTAAAGAGATCTCAGTTGCTCTGGGACYCACTTCCACGTAGGATAAGTTTTATTGAATGTAATACAAGTCTGTTAAGGGTGGGGTAAGGTAGTGAGACAATGTTTCTGCAACATGTAGCTTAAAATTGTAAAGACACATAATGGACATTACTAGGAGGGTTTATCTATCTGTAATTCATTTTTTTCCAGATGTTATGCAATCATCAGCTGCTCACTTGTGGCTGCTTTATAGTTGTTGTAACCAGGTCATTCTGAATTATCCAACCCTGTTGCCACAAGTGCCACTTAGAGGTATGATTGAACACCAGTCTGTAGGGATTGGCTGTCTCTGCTGACAGTCACAGGGTGGTTTGAGCTATGAGAGAATTCTAAAGGGAGTTGAACATAACATCAGACCCCACTTAAGGAAGGGTAGTTATTATATCTATTTTTATTAAGTTTTTGTGACTTCTCTGCAAAAGTCAGTGAAGCTGGATCACATCGAGTGTCTCTAAGGATTGCTGTTAATTCCATTTTGTAGTGAGGACTCAGATGTAAATGTTAATTCTGTTTTCCTCTTGGTCAGCCATTCAAATTGTAAAACTGTTGGTCTCTGTTCTCCACTTGGGATCCTCCTTTGAATTAACTTTATACATTTGAAAGAAAATCACATGTTTGTCTTGTGTTTTATAACCAGTGATTTTTCTGTTTGGACACAGTGAATTTAATTGTTGCAAAATTGAATTTGCCTGCCAGCGTTTATAGAACTATATTTTTTTATAACAAAATACTCCTTATAGTGCAGGTATCAGCAAAATGTGTAAAATATTATTGTCRTGCAATTTCTGCTTCAGCGTATCCTGTTTTTCTGTAATCTGCATTTAAAAAATCAAAACCTAACAACACTAAATTCTGCATGTCTGACTTTTTTTTCCTGTGTGGCATTACTTAAAGGTAAACACTGCTCTCTTAATGTAGGTTGTGAGTGCTGCATGTGTGCTTTTCAGAGCAGTAGTGTGAGGAAGCTGGCAGTGGAATGGCAGGACGGCCTCATCCTTATGACAGTAACTCCAGTGATCCAGAGAATTGGGATCGGAAATTGCATAATAGACCTCGTAAACTTTGTAAACATTCAAGGTAGGTGCTGTGTCCCATCTATTGCATCTCAAAAACTACACTCAAAGTCCATCCTAAAGGCTACTGTATCTGGTTGTGGCAAGTCCTGTCATAAACGTTGTAATTCTTCTTCAAAGGAATGCTTCTTAATTATTTTAAAAGGTATTTTCTGACCTGATTTGTCAGCTTCCCCAATCTGTGCTTAGATTTGTTTTGCCATGGGTTGCATTTTAGTCCTTAAAAAAAAAAAAAAAAGCAAACCTAAATGCCTTGTGTGCATATCACAACACCGGTTGAGTGATTAAATATATGAATTTTTTTGGGGTGCCTGCTAGGAGTTACATCCCTAAAAATATGTGCAACCAGTCCATGGTGAGAACTAATAGTTGCTTGCATGCCAGTATCACTCTCTGCAGCACTTTCTTTGTTAAGCTGTGTGTCATATCTTGCTTTTGCCTGCATCTCTCACAGTAAGAATGTTTTTTAAAATGCTTCTTGATTTAACAAAATGATGAAATTAATTAGTGTTTTTCCAGTGTGCAGTGTTCAAAAATGAACTAAGCAAAGCAGTTAGTCACCTTGCAAATGTATGAGAAGAAACATATTGCTGGAAAGATATTTAAGCATCCAAATAAGTGTGTATCTTTCAAGTACTTTGCCCTTTTAAAAGTGCTAAATATAACTGAAACGTCTCTGTAAATGAGCTAAAATTGTTAGTTATTCAAGCTTTCCTACTGGCAAGATGATAGGGAAAGAGCTARGGAGCATATTCAATGCCAGCAACTCATTTCACATTTTACTTGTATAGATGCAGATAAACTGGACTCAAGTGTTGTCCAAAGTATTCTCTAGGCAATTAATACTGTGGGTTATTTTCCTGCCATTAATTCTTGAATGATTCTGAGAAATTCAAGAGGGCAGGACAAAAGAATGCAGCAGTAATTAAAAGGCTCACAGGGAGACCCATGTAATTAGAGGCCTATGCTGTGAATAATGGAGTGGTTAAGGCAGACCCGAGGAGGGTGGCTGGTGCTGCAGGTCAGGGAAGGTTTGAGAGGTGTAGCTTTATACACCTGATGATTTTATTCAGGGAAGGTTRTGGGGTGTAGCTTTATGCAGCTGATGATTTTATTCAGGTGCTGGTGTCTGGGGGTGGCTGATGCAGCTCTGTTTTTAGGATTCCAGTGTAGCACAGCCTCGGCAGTGAGCAGTGTGGGTGGGATGGGCTTTGTGTGAGTGAGGGCTGGGCAGTGCCTGCTGAGCCCAGTCCAGGTGGTGACCAGGGACCTGGAACAGAGCCTAAGCCTGTTCTGGGACAGACGAGCTGCACTGGGGCTGTTGGGAACTGAAAGGGGCTCGTTAGCAGCAAGGCCTGAGGGGTCTGACACTGCAGACCCCCGGGTGCTCTGTGTGGCCCAGTTCAGCAGGGAGCCAAGGACACAGGCCTGGTTTGTCTCCTGCCAAGGACGTGGCTGTGTTTGTCACTTGTCAAGGACATGGCACTGCCACCACAGGGAGAGCGTGGATCACAAGTCACCAGCAACATGTGGGCAGTGGAGTTACTGCAAGTCTCGTGTCAGCAGTTCAGAATTGCCTCTAATCAACAACTTCCCTGAAGGTCCAGAAGCTACTGAGTATCTTCTGAGACAGGGAGAACCCAAAGGTTAAAGAATGACTTCTTGATCAGTGACAGAAATTAGGGTGATGAGCTGTAGTCAGCAGGCAAGATTGAAATAAAGTGTGGTAGCTGGGAGCTGCAGCTGGGTAAATCCAACCCAGAGGAGCAGGACACATGTCTGACCATGTGTGGTCTGGGGTGGATTATCTRTGTTGGGGAAATGTTTCAATAAAAAGCTCTGCAGCTTTCTGCAAAGATTATTTGATGCAGATAGGAGTTAACTCAAGGACATCCGTGGCCTGTGCTTTTCAGAAAAGCTGCTGTTGATCTTTTCATGCAATCTGAATTCAAGGGTCACACATCAAAAGGTAGGAAGTCTATGCCTTAAAGATAATTGCAGCTATTGGACATATTTCTGGCAAAACACAATTTGTTTCCAATGCTGAATGGCAGTTTTATGGAAACTGTATGCTAGGGATACAGTACTCAAGCTAACATCTGATCATTTAAATTTTTTTCTCCAAATAAAGTGGTTTTGGAAGTCTTTGAGAATGAGAATCTAAATAATAGTTTGACATTGTAATGGAATAAGAGATAAAAAAGGATAAATATTTTGTTACCTTATTCCTTTGAGATACTYGATTACTTCAGAGAATCTAATTATTGGAAAATGGTGTACTTTATTCAAAAGCCTGAACAAAATAATTGAATTTTGTGTGGCTGAATATGGACATATTACTATAGTTTCTGACTTGACACTTTTTCATCCAGACAAGTGAAAGTCTATGTGAAAAATACAGTGTGAGGGGGAAAAAGGCATCTGGAAGCATAAGTTGTAATAGTATAACTAGAGCTGTTATGTTAAAAGGTTTGAGTACTCCAGTCTTGTTTGTCTTACTCAAAATACACCTTGTTATCATCAAGAAAGAGAATATTTCTGGTTTGGAAAACATAATGGTGAAATAAGAGCTTTGTAATAAATAATCTCAACAAAGGAGTAATATAGGAGATGGATTCTTAGCTTGTCCTTTCTTGGTGCTTTGGAGTGTTTAATCCTTYAGCCTTAACATTCTTAAAATAGCTTAGATAATTTTCTTGACTCATAGAAAACATAATCTAGGGCTGTGAGCAGCCCTGTGTGTAGGGCTTGTGTGGCAGCAAGGAAAGCCACGGGTCTGTTTGGGGCCAAGGACAAGGGGCAGAACTRTCCAAAGGGGAATGGATTGAATCCTTGTACAGGTCAGCATTATATCCTGTTCTTTCTAGTTTAGTGAGTGTCCAGTTTTATAAACCTGCCATGTTGTGCTGTTGTTTTCTCTCCTCCTGTTTCTTACTTGTTCTGAGATGGGCAATGGAAAGGAAAACTCAGAAGGGAGAGATGTGGAAAATTAGGACTGAAAATATAATGCATGTGATCCCTGGTATAAATCTGCAGAGCCTGTCAGGATGACTGACATCATCCTGATGTTAGGATGGTGTTAGAGATGACTAAATAATCATACAAACAGTCTTGTTTGTCTAAGCTATTACATAAAATTCTTGCAGATGCTTTTTATTTAAGTACCTGAATAAGATGGAAGAAAATGTTCAGGAACCATACATTGAATTAATAGTGGTGAAGGTTTAAATAAATGGTCTCTGAATTTATATTTTCATTATTAGATGTTGCTTTTCTGTACTTTTTATTCTAATTTTCATCAGTTATTAGTTTCACATATGTGATTTCTCTATAGTGTTGGAGGTTTTGTTGTTGGAAGACTTTAATTCTAATTCTTCTGCACTGAGTGCTTTTTCTAGCATTGCAGTGAAAAACCTTTGGCTTAAATTTGCCTCTTCGAGATTTGTCCTGAATTTTTCTAAGTCTGCTTCTGTTTTAGTCCCTTTTGACAGTTTCTTATTTGTTCATTCTGTTTAGATATTATTAGATCTGAAGTCTTGCCTGCACTACTGTATTTATGAACAAAATGTGATTCTGCTTTGATTCTGTTGCCATGACTCTTGGGTCTTCAGTTGCTTTTTAAATCTTGTAAATAGATGAGAAATTGTTGTGCAGATGCTAAATGCTGGGATTTTTTTTCCCCCAATATTGTTTATGCCTGCTGGGAGGATGCATTCATGGGTTGTGAATGGAACTACCACGTGTCTCAGCATTTTGTAAAGTACATGAAGCATCACCAGAAGAGTTCCTTTCTCATCTGTGGAAGGATATCAGAATGTAAAATCTGTTTTCCACTGTAGGACAGGTTTTATTTCTCTTCCTGTGATTTCTGCAGTTCAATATTTTGCAGCATGGGACAGGCCTGCGCAAGGCATGGCATGAAAATAATGAGGCCTGATTTACCAGGGGCTCAGGTCATACTGTGCATCACCTGCTTTCAGTCTCTGCAAACATGCCTAATTGCAGCCTGGCACTGGCAGATCAAAMTCTCCTCATCTGGCCTTTGTAGGCMCCAGGATGGAAAGCCCTCAGGAGAAACTGAGGTGGGCTGGGAAGAGCTGGGCTTGGAATCCAGAAAAATGGGCTGCACTCAGTGAGAGCTTTCAAAAACACCAGTCTGTTYATCTTCTGCAAGGTACCCAATGTAGAGTGAGTGATCTTAGAGTTGTGAGGACTGGGGTTTTGATTTCCCTTTTGACATCCTTCATGTCTGCAATGACAGCTTATTGACACTGCTGAGAAGGGAAACTTGGCGACTTCCAGGGCTAAAGCACACACTAAATCCTCCTGAATTTCTTCAGCACCCAAATTGCCTTTCCCAAATGTTGTCAGATATTATTTGTGGTGGACTTTGGCACATCTMATTGGGACACAAAGCACTTTGGAGGTGATTATGCTCAGAACTAGAATTTTTTTTGGACAACACTTCATTGTTTGTTCCTCTGAGAACGGAAACTGTAATGGCTACGTAGTTAGTGTTTGGTCCCAGTTCTTTTGAATTTGAACTTCTAARGCTGTTTTTTAATAAATGCAGGCCCTTTCCAGTTCTAAGGAGGATAATATTGCTCTGAGTTTCTTAGTTTGATTTTTATTTAACTTCCATGTTGAAAATGCAGCAGAAATTGGTATAACATTCTTTTATGGAAGTCTTGTGTTTGGGAGCTTGGTAGAAGTCATAAGGTGTGAATGTGTTCCCTCCTAAAGGTTAAGTCCTTGCTGCTTTAAGAAATCCCTTTGGCAACTGAACTCTCTGCTCATGAGATCCTTTCCTGAAATGGAACTGCATTACTAAGAAGTACATTACTCATGGCTGAGAGAACCCACTGAAGACCAGAATTATGTGAATATTAAAGAATTTTGAGGGTGGAAAGTGTTGACAGAGTTTCTGCTTCGAGCTGAAGGAAGATCCCGTGGCAGCCCCCAAATTAAGCAGTTAGAATTCTTTCTGAGGGCTTCCTTCCATGGAGCCCCAAGTCAAGTGTGGCTTCTGGCCTGGGTCTCTGTAAGATTTTCATGGGTGCATGTCTTGTCCTGAGGGGTGCTTTTGTGRAATTTGGGAGCCAGTCTATCCATGGCATGTTTCTTCTGCCTGATGGAGGAGTAAAGAAGAAAACAYATCCTAATTCTGCTGTGGAGAAGAGACCCCATTTAGGGAACCAGGGCACTTTCTCTTGCTGCTGGGGGACTTTTCTATCAGAGGCAAAAAGTGCCTGAGAGAGGTTTTTCCAGCATGCTTTTCATGCAGCTTATTATAGCCATGTCTTCCTTGGCTTATATTGAAGGGAAGAAAGGGCTTACAAGGTTACTCTTCCCCTGGGGCATGGGGAGGGTGCTTGTGTGAACCATCACAAGACCCTAAAACCAGGAGAAAATTCACTGGTTTGGGTAATTGAAATTGTATGAGCAGAAATCTTCCTTCCATGTGTAAAGAGCTGATTCTTCAGCCTGGAGTGCCGACGTTCTSCTGCCTTTCTAATCACAAGTCTCTTGTTTTTCCTACTGACTTCCCTCTTTATTACAGCAGTCATTTGCTGAACAATTCTCCTCATTTCTTCAGCTTGCATCATGTTTTAATTTCCACCCTACAACATCTTGCTTGTTATTTATTGTAGGACTTACTTTTAAGCTATTCCTCCAGTGCATTTTGACTCTTTAAAACAGCCTGCAGACATTCTAAAAAGAATCATTTAAAGAAAGCTGTCTCCTAGTTCCTAGTGCCTCATCCTGTCAAAAAATCTTTAGAAAATTTTACGGACYTGTGTATTTATTTGCTGTGTTGCTTTTTGTGCTTGGTGGGCTTACATTGATGACCTATTGATGTGAAAATGCACAATGATTCCTGATCGGTAAATGTACTGATTAATATAATTATATACYAATTGTGAAAAACGCCAATCACTTGTTTTAAAACAATTTTAAAAGTTTAATAGTAATAAAATGGTTATAAAAATAGTAATACARTTAGAATAATAATGATTTGGACAATTTGAATTAGGACAATATGAGACAATAAAAACAAAGAGTTATGGATGGCTGGGTACCTTTTTCTGGGTAGCAGAAGCCCGAAAAAGGACCCATGTTCACAAAAGATTAACCCTTAAAAGCAACAGCCTGTTGCATATTCATATACCTCATACATGATGCATAAATTCCATTCAAATACAGGATTCTGTCTGGTCATCCTCAGCTTCTTCCTCCAAATCTTAACAGTGCCTTCGAGGAGGGAAGAAGTTCATTTCTTCTGATAATAGAGCAATAAATTCTCTTTCTCGGAAAGATTCAGGTGTCCTGTGGCTGCTGTCTCGCTGCGAGTTCTTTCTTTAAAGAAAGTATCCTACATAGCATAGCTTCTATTTTAACATTTTTTATAACCTAAAACTATATTTAACACACTACTTAAGAGAATTAATACAGCATTACTTTCTAACACAACAACACATATAATATTCATTTCAATATTTGCAAAAAGCCAGTCATAAAATACATGCGTTTTTCACACTAATGATGTTTAAGTTATTACAAAGGAGAGTAGTTTTTCCCTAGCYTAAACTTGCTGGAACAGGGGTGCTTGTAGTTAAAAAATGGAGGTTGTGCTGTCTCGTTCTCAAAGGGCTCTTGCTGTACCCGCTTATGCCCCGAGTGCCAGGTGGATTCATTCTCAGTGTTAATGCAGGCACACGTTACGGGAGCGGTGGGAGCGTGCCCCGAAGCTGGCGTGCCTTTGCTGCGGGGCCGCTCCCGGGTCCCGGCGCTGCGCTGTGCCGGGGCCGGGCGGCGGCGGGACCGGAACAGCCGCGGCAGCCGGCGCTGCCTCCCTCCCTCCGTGCCCGGTGCCGGCGGCGGCCCAATGGCTGCGGGCCCGCCGAGCTGCGGGGTCACACGTCAGCCAAACGCGCAGCACGCACGGCTGAGTCAGGCTCCGCCACAACCCCGCTCCGGAGCCAGCGCGCCGCGCTTAGCGCGCTTCATGGGAGAGCTGCGGGCGCTTATCCTGGAGCCGATGTGATGGAGCGAAAAGTAAGGCTCGCTGGCGGTGCCGTGGACTGCTGAAGAAATATGATGGAAATATCAAATATGCTGAACTTAATAAGTAATGCCAAAGGATGCTGATCTGGATTTCAAAGCTGCCTTTTTGGAAGGAACAGAATTCCTTTGTGCTCTGATTCCGAAATTGTTCCCATGCTTCTGTGTTTCCTCCCTGATAGACACGAGAGGAAGGTGCGTATTTGTTAACAGGARTAACGTGTGGGCATTATTCAGGAGGAGAATGAGGAAAAGGCAAAGTACTGTCCTTTGTGTGCACAGGTCAATTGAAATGTCTGCTGACAAAGAACAGGCTTGAGGGGGGGGGAAGAGGGGCATAAGCGCTGTCGTTGTGTAAGTCCTGGCAGGATGAGCAGAAGGGATTTCTTCTAAAGCCTCRGAGCATGGCAGCTGTAACTTAGTGCACAGATAAAGCTCTATAGCCTGATTCTACAAGTGTTGATTGTGGGAATCACCCTAGAAAAGGATGGATCTAAGTTTATATTTTAAGGTGTGTTAATATAAGTTTTAGAAATAGATGGGGGACGGGGAGAAATGGTAAGAGTCTTGGTTAATTTTCCACTGCTGTGTTCTTTTCATTTAAGTTTTTAGGGTGGGTTTGGGAGTAATAAATATATTGGTTAAGCACCATAATTCTGTGAAGACACGAGCTGGTTGTATAAAACAAGTATATTTATTGGCAGTATTCAGCAGGATGCACATGGAGCTTTTATGTTGGAATACAAGCTAATTGTTTTGGCAGTAGGATTAATTCGGTCTAATGACTACTTCTAATAATTAGTAATATATTCAAAGCAATCTGTTGTTATGTATAAAGACAAACTGAAGCTCTCCTTCCACAGATGACTCCAAAGCATCATTAAGTTGAAGAGCATTTACATTTTTTAAAAACAGCTCTTCCCTTAACTACAAAAATAGGAAGCATTACCAGTATGACAGGTTGCCATTTTCATGGTACTTTTTTTTCCCTCCTTCACATCATATTAAATAGATTTGCTTAAATAAAACCTTGAGCTTATTTGGTTTTCTTCATGAGGCAACTGCTTTTAAAGAAAATGCCTCATTCCCTTACAAAGACAGAGCTTCCTTGATGTGTGTCTGAAGGGGAAAATAATTTCTATTACTGCCTTAAAGTTCTTGAATGGGTGTAGTGCACATGTTCCAATGTTCCTTTGAAACCAGGGAAAAATGAGTATTGAATTTGTGAGTATTGCCAAAAKACATGAATATTCATGAGGTTGTTTAGTTGTTTTGGTTTGGGTTTGTTTATTGGGGGGGAGTGGGGGGAGGTTTGTTTCTTTTTTTCCCTGTAGAAAAGTAATTGATAAAGCAAGATGTTCTTCCCTTTCTTAAACTTTTGGGTACTAAGTGGCCTTACATTTGTGGGGCTTTTTCCAGCTTTAGTGAATGAAGGGATGAGGGTTTAAAATGGCGCTTTCTTTGTTCTTTTTCCTCTCTTACACTTTTAAATTAAACGCAATGTGTCCTTCAGCACGCAGGAGAAAATTCTGCTTATGGGTTGGGGCTGTGCCTTACGGCTTCCGCAGCCCAGAGTGCAGCTGGTGGGCATCAGCTCAGGAATCCATTGAAATCTGACTTGGCAAACACTTCTTTTCAGGGTGAGATGGTCCTTGTAGCTTCAGGGCTCTTTCTTGGTGGCTTGAAGTCAGGCTCTGTGCAGGTTCCACTGGGTGCTGTGGCTGAGATCTGGGGTGAATACAGCCTGGCAGCCATGGCTCCCTGGCACTTGGAACTTGCAGTGTTTCRCTGCTGTTGGAGGAGTCCTGGGGCTGTGTCTGGTCTGTGTGGTGCTTCTGTGGACCACAGGAGTTCCTGTCTGCCTGTTCTTCAAACAGGGCWGCTCTGCTTTGGTCCATCCCATGTCCACTGGTGTAGATGGGAAGGAAGCTGCAACAGCACAGCTGTGGAACTCCCAGTAAATGCCAGTTTGTCATGCCTTCCTCACTGGGGCAAGGTTTGTCCTTAGTCCCTCACATTGCTGGTGTGCAGTGAAGGCTTTGTGTGCTYCCTGCAGAAACAAACTCCTGACCCACTCACTGGCTTTGTTAGAGGGGGAGAAGAGCAGAGGAGGTGACCAAGTCCTTCTATCAAATAAATCAAAACTACTTGGTAGTTCTGATGTCTTCCTTTTTCTTTGAACACTTGCAACTTCTTCTAAAGCCTCTTTACAGGAAAATAAAAGTCACAGGTCTTCTTTCACATGTACTGGTCACAAATGAGCTCCCTTTTCAGAGTAACAATAGGGACAGAACTTTTCTGGTCAGGTATCACAGGGTGAAGCCAGTGATATGCCTGTCTATTTTGACATGCTAAGCTCCACTTCTGTATTGTCTCTTTGTTCAGATTTAAGCTCATGTTAGTTTTCTTGTTCATTGTAGAGCAAAGCTGTATTTAAGGGGTAGCATTGATCTGAGCGCTCATGCTGTTGAACACATGGAGCTTCAGGTTTGTTGGCTGCATATCCAACAGATCAAAGAACTATTTTTTGTGACCTGTGACTCAACAGTGATGAGATTTAAGACTGACATTTTAGATGCCTGTTACTAACACGAATGAAGATTCACAGAATCACAGGATAATGAGGTTGGAAGAGACCTCTAAGATCATYGAGTCCAACCTGTGCCCTAMCACCTCAACTAGACTATAGCACCAAGTGCCATGGCCAGTCTTTTTTTAAACACATCCAGAGTTGGTGATTCTACCACCTCCCTGGGAAGAGCACTCCAGTACTTTATTATTCTYTYGGTGAAWWTWTTTTTCCTAATAYCCAACCTGTACCTTCCCTGATGTAGCCTGAGACTGTGTCCTCTGSTTCTRTCAGAGACTGACCCCACCTGTCTACACCTCCCTTCAGGAAGGTGTAGAGAGCAATAAGGTCTCCTCTWAGCCTTCTCCTCTACAGGCTAAACAGCCCCAGCTCCTTCAAACATTCCTCATAGGGCTTGTGTTCCCAGCCCCTCWCCAGCCTTGTTGCCTCCTCTGGATGTGCTCGAGCATCTCAACATTCTTCCCAAACTGAGGGGCCAGAGCTGGACACAGCACTCCAGGTGTGCCCTCACCAGTGCTGAGCAYAAGGACAGAATGAGCTCCCTGCTCCTGCTGGCCACACCATTCCTGACCCAGGCCAGGAGCCTTTGGCCTTCTTGGCCACCAGAGCACTCTGCTGGCTCATGTTCAACGGGCTGTCACCAGCACCCCCAGGTCCCTTTGTGCCTGAACACTGTCCARCYACACTGTCCCCAGCTTGTAACGTTGTAGGGGATTGTTGTGGCCAAAATGTAGCACTCAGCACTTAGACTTGTTAAACTTCATGCTGTTGGACTCTGCCCATCCATCCRACCAATCTAAGTCTCTCYGCAGAGCCCTCCTTCCTTCCAAAAGATCAACACACGCTCCCAGCTTAGTATTGTCTGCAAATTTACAAATGAAGGACTTGATGCCCTCATCCAGGTTGTCTATAAAAATGTTGAACAGAGCTGGCCCCAGCCCAGAGCCCTGAGGGACACCCCTGGTGCCTGGGTGCCAGCTGGATGCAGCACCACCCCCACCACTCTCTGAGCCCAGCACAGAGTGCTCCTGTCCCAGCCATGGGCTGCCAGCTTTTCCAGGAGTGTGCTGTGGGAGACAGCATCAAAGCCCTTGCTGGAGTCTAAAGAGACAGCATCCACAGCCTTTCCTGCATCCACCAGGCTGGCTGTTTCAGAARCAGTTGATTTACTATTCAAGGATCGTGTCCTCCAGCTGGCAGCCTCTGCCTCTCTCCAGTGTGCTGTGCTGAGCTGAATTGATGGCTCAGGCTCCGCAGGGATGGCTGTGGCTGGCAGCAGGAGCACGATAGATAATCTCTGAGCACTGCCCCTCTCCTCCAGGCTTGCTGGCTGCTGGCAGCCAAGCAGAAGCAGCTCCAGTTGCCATTCAGGGAGGTAGAGCTGTGCCTGCCATGGCCCTTCCTTGGGGCACGGCTCAGGAGGAAGCTGAGTCAGTGTCGCTTCCTGTAGCACCTGTTCTTATCAGCTCCTGGAAGAGATTATTATTAACTAGGGCTTGCCCTGCTTCGCTGGCAACTCTGAGTCACTGCTTGGAGCCTAATGGGGCTTTAGATGGTTTTCTGGATTAAGAATCACATTTTAATTGCCTTCTCTGTTAAAGGGGAATTTGTGTTTGCTCTGCCAAAATGTGTGATAAGCCTGCATCCCATTACAGTGGTTCAGTTTCATTTTCTAGCGTGTTTCCCTTATTTAAAGCAAATAGAGCTCTTTAGTTCCTGAGAAACAGTGAGTCATGCATTTTGATACTATAAAATGTGACACCTGCAAAACTCTGTTTTCTCACAGCATGGTTGGAAATGTTATCAGGTCTAGGATCAAAGCTGTGCTTCAGCAGAGCCCTGGTCACGTGAGGCTTTATTGGGATTTGCAGAGATGTTTTGTCACCAGACTGCTATGTGGGTGTTTGAGCATTCCACACATACACACCCGCTTTTGTGGCACCCTTGATTATACCAYAGCATGCAAATATAAAGATGCACACATGAGATACAGAGCTTCTTAAAAAAATAAAAATCACAATTTTTTGCAAGTTTAGCTGTAGTAGTAATGAATATTATCATGTTTAAACTGGGGCTAGACTTTGGTCTTGAATTCGAGATTGTAATCCATGTTTCTAATAATTTATGGGCATATTTTGTATCTATTAAAGTGGTTACATTATGTATGTGTATACCTATCTCAAARGAAAGGTGCAAAGGTTTTCCTAAATTGTTGATACTGTTTTTGGGTTTTTTTGGAGGTTTGCAGATCTCACTTTTGTAAACTTTTGCACATTTCACTTTCAAAATAAAGAATTTGCCTTTCTCTAATAGAGAGGTAAAACAAGTAAGGAGACATGTTAGCCRTGCTGAAATGTTATAAATTTTAATACCTTCAGAACTGCATTGGAAGTCCTCAGGAAATTTCCTTTTAATGGAAGTGCTTGGATCGTTATTCTTGGGCTGTAAATCTGAGCGTTTTCAGCCAGAAGCAAGGCTTGCAGTTCTTTTCCCTTATTCAATAGACCTTTGGCTGACTCCACATCCCAAAGATGCATTTCTTACTGCAGCATATTTTAAGCTTGGCAGAAAACAGGATTGCAGTAGATTCCCTCTGCACCAAACTTGTGCTTTGTCAACAGGAGATCCTGCCCTCGTTCCAGCAGGGCAGGGAGAAGCTCGTGTGCCATAGTGAGAGGTACATTTCTGACTCCTTGCCTTGTGCTAAACACTCATCTGTCACAGCCTTTCTGTTCTAGTTAAGCTCCCCTTCTTATCAATCTCTGAAACCTGAAACTGCAACATCTCGTGCTAGTAGAAAGCCTTGATTATTTTTTTATCATCACTTCTAAGCAACCTAAAAAGAGGACACTGCTCAGTGTGCTTGTCCAGTGAATGCTTTTCTATTGGTTGTGCTTGTCTCAGGCAGGCCATCATTCTTAGCTCTCTGTGTTCTCCTGCTGCATCCCTGCAGTCGTGATTTCAGGTCTCTTGGTAGGAGTTATGGGATCTGCAGGCTGCAAGCAAGTGGGGCATTGAGGTTCCTCTGGGAAATCATGACTCTGCTTTGTCTGGCAGACCTTGTAGCTGTGCAGGTGTCTGTCTGGGTTATCCACTACCTGAGGCTTTGGGAATTKCTTCAGTTAAACCCATAAATAAAGAGTGTTGTCATGCCCACACTTGAAAGGTAAACAGCAAAGATCTGCTTTAGGAATTCTGGTGGGATGCAAGGACACAGACATGCCTGTGCTGTCCAGACATAAATTTGTCTCTTTTAAAGAGTATAAATAGAAGATAAAAGGATTTTTGGTAAATTAAACAATAGCTGTTGCAYGTTGATTTTTAATTTTTAGATAGTTTTTGTCCTCCATTTGGTTGTTGCTGAATAGGGGATGGGTTCAGATGAGTAGGAGAATTCCTTGGGAATTTTCCCAAGTTGTGGGATCTCAAAACTGATTAGTTTTGTTAGTTGATTTAATAATTGCAAAATGTAATTGATATCTTAAATTGAGTAATGTAATTTAATCACAGTCTAAAACATMTGAAACTATTATATTAAATTTGCTGGTTTGGAACAAATATCCTACTTTTTACTGACAGGCTGGTAGGTTGTGGCTTTGATAGTGTAGTTCATGTCTGGGTTGTATGGCTTACTATTGTTCTTTTTAAGAATAAGTGAAAATTTAAAACAGAATGTGCAGAAACAAACTCTTGTCTTGATGTGTCCCCCTCATTTGAGRCTGACTACCTTTGCAAAGGGCAGGTTGCAGGAGAAGTGTAAATTCAGCCTGTGGCCTAAGAAGGTTTTGCCAAAATAGGTTGCATTGGGAAAAAAAAAGATCCCTAACTTCTAATTTCATTCTTTGATGAGAACATTTAATTTAACAGTAAGAATCAAAATAAAATGCTCATTTGTGTTTGACCTGCCCATTCTGAAAGAGATTTGTGTGAATGCATCTTCACAGGCAGGCTCAGCTGAGCAGGTGCTGTCTCTGTAAATCACACAGCAGCAAACAGGTAATTCCTGCTGCCCACTTAATGTTCCAAGCAGTTGTAAATACAAACATGAGTACAACAAAGAAAATGGAGCTGGATTATCCTAGCCTTGGAAACATCTCCATGGAGCGTGAATGCCTTGAAAATGTAGATGTGTAATGTCTCAGAAACTTTGAAATGCTGAAGATGTGCCTTATTTCTGCTTTCAGCACCTCATCCCGTGTAGCTAAAGGAATAGACTACACCAAGATGAGCCTCCACGGTGCCAGTGGCGGACACGAGAGATCGAGGGACAGGCGCAGATCCAGTGACAGATCTCGTGACTCATCCCACGAAAGAGCAGAGTCTCAGCTCACTCCATGCATCAGGAATGTCACTTCACCAACAAGACAGTATCATTCTGGTGTGTGCACATCTCTGCCATTGCAGGACTAAAATTCTCCAAATTTGAGTACTGTTTTGTTAAAGGAATACAATAAAAAGTGTTGTTTGTTAATGGCACAACATACAGATTTCTTACATGTGCCCTGAGCTGGGAATACCCTTCTTTGATAGGCTGTAACTTTTTTTCCAGTCTGCTGTATGTATTCCTACATGATGCTCTTATTTAGTTCAAATCACAAGAACAATCTAATTTTTATAGATAACTGACTGAAAACATCCCCTTTACTCTGTAGGGTCTAGGTATTTGGAAATAGAGGAAATAGGGATTTTTTTTAAGTGACTAAGTATGGTTTGTTTCTTTGAGCTGTAGCACCAACTATGATGCAATAGCCTCGGTGTCATGTTCAGTTCCTTTTTCAGTACTAGAGTAGTAAATTTTCTTTGTAAAGACTTTTGAGGAAGGTAAGGTGGATTTGATGTCTAGATGATGCAGACTTTGGAATCTCATAAATGGGCARTTATTTTTGAAGGTTTCTTTAACCAGAATAGATTTAACCAAAATAATTTGTACTTAACTTCTCAAATGTATGTGTTTTGTGCCCAGAAGGACACAAACTACATAGGACTCCTGTAAATCTCTAATTTCATTTCCTGTTTTTTCTCCTTCCACCTCGTTTCCACTGAAGATCGCGAGAAGGATCACAGTTCATCTCGGCCCAGCAGCCCCCGGCCCCAGAAGACATCCCCCAATGGTTCTGTTGTCAGCATGGGCACCAGCAGCAGGAACAGCAGCCAGTCCAGCTCAGATGGCAGCTGCAAGGCTGGTGGGGAAATGGTGTTTGTGTATGAAAATGGCAAAGAGGGAGCTCGGAACGTCAGAACTTCCGAGCGAGTGACGCTCATCGTGGACAACACCAGATTTGTTGTAGATCCTTCCATCTTCACTGCACAACCTAACACAATGTTGGGCAGGTTTGTATCTCTTTTGGTTTTKGTTTTTTCCTTAGTCCCCAAGTGTTATAATGAGAGCTGGATATTTATTCTGTTTGAATAGCTGTTGGACTCATATTGCTGCAGCTGATCTTGCTAGTGTTAAATATTACCAGTTTACAAATGTCTTTAAGTAAAAATTGAATGCAAGTTCTCTGGTTTTGGCAGGAAAGCCAAGAGATGTCTGTTACCTAGAGRTGATGGCTGATAAATAAATTACCATTTCATGATGTTCCCATTTCTTTMTGTCTTCCTGGGCATTGCTTCTCTGTTCAGTCTGCCTCACTCTTCCTCATTTTTCAAGCTAGGTGCTTCATAAAACAAAGTGGCATAGCGAGTGTAGACATTCTCTTTCAAAACAGCAAGGAGGAAAATCTTGAAGGAATTTATTTTGCTTAGTGGGCCTACCCTGACAGTGTTCAAGCTCAGCCCATTTATCTTCTGAAATGTCATATGATCAGTGTAACAGCCCTGAGCCACTCAGCAGAGAGACTGAATACTCGAAATGATCAACTCTTGAATGCAAGTCTGCAATATGTGTGTAATGTTTTCTGTAGAAACTATAATGAGCAACATATTTAACATGTTTTCTTGGTGGGAAAAAAATCAATACTTTACTGGCTCAAATTCTGGTTGGTTTTGCCTTGTCCAAATGCAGAGGGCACCACTTAAAATCTTGCTTCAAGAAAGAAAAGAAAGGTTTGTCTGTGTCACTTTGGATTTGGCTTTTTCATTAAAATACAGCTATTTCTCAGCACACAAGGATATAATCATATTTAAAATACACGTATATAAATCTCCTTGCCACATTACAGGTAATAAATGTGATTGCACAATTTCTGCTCTGTTTAAATCACTGCAGTGTGGGATAAATAGTACCTTGGATCCCTGTTTTGTGAAAAGTTGTGTGAGTCACAGAGAAAGCAAGAAATGCTTCTCTGTCTAAACTGTCAAAAGAAATAAATGGAAGTAAGAATCAATAGAATTAAATAATTGATTTAAAGCACTTTTATATTATACAATACATGCATACATATAAATATCCAGACAGACTGGAAGTGTATCAGCTGAAAAGAAGCAATGAAATAGTTTCCTTTTCCATGCCCAGCCTCAGAGTAAGTGGTGCTGCCTAATGCACTGGAATTTTTGTGCATGTGTGATGCTGAGTTATTCTCCCTTTGGGATTGGTTCAAGGAACAAGCTTATTTTATCTTTTGCTAATTGAAAAGTAGGTTAATAAAGATACGGAAATAGTGCTCTAACACGCAGGTTATTTATAAACCCACTTTCCCTCAATGCCAGTCTGCAGGACAGTAGGCAGGAGCAGCTTGAGAGGTAAAAGTAGCTATAATAAGAATGTATTATTTGCCTTAAGCCTGTATCCTGTTAGACTGTGATTTTCTAAGTATTATTTCTTGTAGAGTGGTCAGAAAAGGCACGTCAGATCACGAGGTGAAAAACGTAATCCCAACTGAACAGAATGCACTGCTTTTCCCCTGCAGTTTCCTTTACAATTTCTTGCATTTTATTTTTCTTATTTACAAACAAGAAAACCATAGTGAGGAATTCTAACCCAAATTACTTTCATTCTTGRGCAGGATGTTTGGATCAGGCAGAGAACACAATTTTACACGGCCCAACGAAAAAGGAGAATATGAAGTTGCTGAAGGAATTGGTTCTACTGTGTTTCGTGCTATTCTGGTGAGTTTTTAGGGGGCAAATACTGTTAGGACAAGCACTGTTAAGAAGTAAAACCTCTTGGTTCAACCCAACTTGCATATCTAGATTTTGTGGATGGCATAGACAYTGCTCTTTATATTGTTTAGTGGAGAGGGGAAGATGATTGGTATGAACCCCCTTTTCTTAGACATGAACATGTGACAGTCAGGGAGAGAGAAAGTACTCATGGAAGAAACAAAAAAATTACTGCGGCCAGCAATCAGTTCACCTTTTCCTATGCATTTACTTCACCAAATTCAAGTCTATTCTGCCCTTCTAGAGCAGAAATTGGGTGAAACAGAATACTGGAAGTGAACTTCACGCAGCTAACAGGAGTCAAACTTCAGTCTGAGATGGAAATGGCCCCTTATTTAATATCCACACTAGGAAGTAGAGCTGCTGGACTGCTTTGTCAGCAGCCTTGGAATGGGAAGAGCTCAGTGAAGTACAGATAAAAGACAGCAAAATTATCATATTAGTAGTTGTCACTTCAATAGCATTTTCAACAAGAACTCACTGCTCTGAATGCAGCTCTGAAAGCTGATAAATTTGAGGACAGGAGGATTCACAAAGTTTAACATTTGTTGCTGTCTTACATTTTGGGGGCTTTCTGTGTGAAGGCATCATGAATGAAATGATGCCATGTTTCTGTTGGTGGATGTTGTGCATTGTGTTTTTTCTTGGTGCATCCTGCAGGATTACTACAAGACTGGGGTGATACGCTGTCCTGATGGGATATCTATTCCTGAACTGAGGGAAGCATGTGACTATCTCTGTATCTCCTTTGAGTATAGTACTATAAAATGCAGAGATCTAAGTAAGTACAGAGTTTATTAAAATAATTTGAATTATACAAATTGACTTAAGTGTGTGTGTGTGTGTTAATTCTAAATCATGTCCTTTATTGAGATAAGGAAGATGGCTGGCACTACATGAATAAAATCCATCCGTTTTTATCTCTTATGTTATAAAGCCTTAAAACCAATGGATTTATGTTCTTTGAAAAATACTGTCTGATATTTCAGCATCTGATTCTGTGCCRTGGTCACCCTGTGGAATACTTAGCTCTATGATTGCATTTGCAGTACAGATACAGTAACATTCAGTGATTCAGTGACCTTTKTTTTTGCAGAGGACAGGGAGGATAATTTTTCAGCTCCTTGCTTAGGAGAATGAGGCTGTCTCCCTGGTGGCAGTAGCACAGCTTTGCTGGTGGAGGGGGCTGCTCCAGGATTCCCAGCATGTGCCGTTCTCTCCAGCTGCCTCAGCCCTGAGCACAGCCCAAGCCTTGGMCTGTGCCTCTGGTTGCTGTGCTCTCCCTGTGTGTGCAGTGCAGGGCCAGCCTGTGGCATTCCTGCTGGGAATGCTGTGCAGGACCCCAGTGCCTTCCCTGGCAGGGCCACCCCCCTGCCCCGTGCCCGAGCTCTCTGTCCTTACAGGGATTTAGCAGCTCCTGCCCWGGGGGCTTTGAGAAGCTTTGGTTTTAAGCTGCTGCTTATGAAACATGAGTTGTGTGCTCTGCTCTGCCAGCAACTGGCTTAAATGATGTTTCTTTTAGGAAAACCAAGAGCAGCTTTACACAATTAGCAAATATTTAGCAGTAGTGAAACACACAGCACAGGAGGTCTCAAAGTCTGCCCAACACTATGTTAATATCTGCAGGACAGGCTGGTAAATATTCAAACAAGGTCTGAACCTACATAAGCTCATAGACTAAGTGTCCTTACACCTGTCTGCAGTAATACTACAAGATAAACAGATCTACTCTTTCTTATTGCTGCCTTCATCTCTTTACCARGCTCTCAAATGTGCCTATGCTTAAAATTTTCTTCTAGGTGCTCTCATGCATGAACTATCAAACGATGGTGCTCGCAAGCAATTTGAGTTTTACCTGGAAGAAATGATTCTCCCATTAATGGTAGCCAGTGCCCAAAGTGGGGAGAGGGAGTGCCACATTGTTGTGCTGACAGATGATGATGTTGTTGACTGGGATGAAGAATATCCCCCCCAAATGGGAGAGGAGTATTCACAAAGTAAGTTTATCCTCATTGTTCCCACCAAGCCATGCCATGGTAGAGGTAGCAGTGAATGTGCTGATTTAAAGTTGTTGTACAGAAATAAACCTCTTAGTTTGAGTAGTTCTGCTTAATATTTTGTTTCACAGAAGCATATTATGCTTGTTTTGTTCAAGGGTAATTAAAAAGAGAAGCTAATTTTTATTATTAAGGTATTGTTAGCCAGTGAGGAGGAAGAAAATAGTTCTTCAGAAAGAGCTTGGGGAGGGAAATGGGTAGGAGTCATATTTACTGTGGGAGAGCAACTAGATGTTTTTTTGAGGAAAAAACCAAGTGTTACTATTTTTGGRGTATTACAGTTGTGTGGATGATGAGTTTAAGCACCTGTAAATGAGCTGTACTTCCCTGTGAGATGTGCACCCAACCCATTCCCCAGTATCTTCAKCTGTTTTTCTCTGGAATTCTTGAATTTCTTCCCCTCTTCTGAAATAAAAATACTGGAGTAAAGTAAAWCAGTGGAAAAGATAAACTTTTGTGTTTTAAGGCTAGAAGGTTAATATTTGAATACAGGGATTTTTTTTCTCATTAAAACGTATTTTTAGTTATTTACAGCACAAAGTTGTATAGATTCTTCAAATACATTGAAAACAGAGATGTGGCCAAATCGGTTCTGAAGGAAAGGGGGCTCAAGAAGATCCGACTGGGCATCGAAGGTAAGGGAAGCATTGCTTGTGCTCTCCCTCCCTCTGTGGCCTTCAGGGTCTGCTGCTCTTCTCTGCTGTGGGGCTTTCTCTGTGGCTGGAAAAGCAAGGGGTCAGTGTTGTCTTTCCTACTGAGGCTGGCTGACAGAATGGCCTGAGCTGGAAAACCTGACTGTGGGCTCCAGACTGGTGTCCAAGCTGAAGGCTCTGTGCAGACAACTTAGGTGCTTTCTACTGCCTTCATGACTTGCATCTCATGCCCTTTGCCCTTTAGTTTCCACAGAAAATCTTCTCTCTGCTTTGTCTGAAGTAACAAGGCATTTGTACAGCTCTGGATATTGTGTTCTTGGGCTGTATCCTTCCGAGGGTGTGAAATGAAAAATGTCATGTTAAGTGGCAGGCAGACATTTCTTTCAGGAAGTACAGAACTATCCAGTGGATCAGTGAAGTGCAAAKGAATACTTATCTGAAATAAACATCATGTATGTTAGGAGGCTGCTCTGTAATATCTGACTGAGTAATCTGATTTTTATCGTGAATGTAAGAACTGGGTTTCTTTGCATTACATTTTTTTTCTAATTGTTGACCCAGATATTTTAGAATCCAGCCTTTATAATTAGCAGGATTTCTATCATTCACTCACCAAGTTGTCATAGTTACATTTGTAATTTGCCAAGAAAGAGCAAATGCTTTTAACTGGTGAGCCCTAAAATAACTAATTTCAGCTGAACAAGGTGGGAGCCTTTCAGCTAAACAAGAGCTGGCCCTGCCTGTAATGCTGTCTAATAGCAGATTATTTCTGCTGGCATTTCTTGGTGTGACAAGGAACAGCTGTGGCACCAAGCTGTGATGCTGATGCCCTGCAGTAATGTGTAAAATGGACATTATTGTTGGGGCACAGGGAGAGGTGGCTCAAACACAGCACAACCATCTGTACTGGCAGTGCCAGTGGCTGCTGTGCTGTGTCCCAGCAGGGCTGA
>JACDOX010000204.1:53115-106805 GCA_014549065.1 Cardinalis cardinalis
TTACCCCACGTACAAGGAGAAGGTGAAGAAGCGGCCGGGCGGGCGGCCCGAGGTGATCTACAACTACGTGCAGAGGCCGTTCATCCGCATGTCCTGGGAGAAGGAGGAGGGGAAGAGCCGGCACGTTGACTTCCAGTGCGTGAAGAGCAAATCCATCACCAACCTGGCGGCGGCAGCAGCGGACATCCCGCAGGACCAGCTGGTGGTGATGCACCCCACGCCGCAGGTGGACGAGCTGGACATCCTGCCCATGCACCCGGCCCCCAGCAGCAGCGAGCCCGAGGCCGAGGGCCAGAACCCCCCGCTCTGAGCGCGCTGCCCCACCGCACGCATGCTCCTACAGTGACTGCACCCAGCTCATCCCACACTGCAACGCCAGTTTTCCATTGTGTCCCGGTGTTTAGGATACTGCAGCAGGGACCTGGCACGGCCCCAGGGGATGCCCGGTCGCTCTGGGAGGAGTGCAGCCGGCCTGGGCTCGGTGACGTTCGTGTCTGTGTTTACCAGTAGGTTTGTGACGTTGGTGACCGTGAGCTGGCCTGGCCCCGCTCCGYGGCCCCGCGGCGCTGCCGTGGCACGGCCTTAGGAAGCAGAGTGGGAATTGATAGTAGCACTTTACAAATGGTTGAGAAGTGGAATTTGAAGCCATTTTTTATAAATGTATTGCACAATACTAACAAAGTGCTTCTATCAAAGGTATTAACTGTACATAGTTTTGCTCTGAATAGATTGACCCTTTTGAAGTTATTGTATATGGTTGAGCACAAAACTACTTACTCTTGGGTTTTTGGATTGAGGACGTGATTCAATGACCCATGTAACATCTTGTTCAAGTTCTTTAGTGAATTTTTTCACTTGTTTGCAGCGTGAGCCATGTTCAAAAATTGTGAACAACGGACAGGGGCTTTATCTTAAATTTTGCCTTACCTTAAGCTGTTCACAAATATTTATTTAATACATTTTTCATAAGTGTCATGAAATAGGAAAATGCAAATGGTTCATTCTTCATTTATTAATGATTGTAAACAAGTTTTTCATGCAAATAAAGTTTCCATTATTTTAATGGGCTTGAATTATCTGTGAATTATGAATTTTGCAAGTAGTCGTTTTTCTTTCCTCAGGGGAAGGATGGTTAAGTGAAAAACAAGTGTTTCTTAAAGATAATCAGCCCATTTCAATGCACCTGCCTGCTGTGCTTTTCTCAGGATCAGTGTGGATCTAGGAGTAAGTAACAATAGCTTCTCTGGGAATATTCATGACAAAGTCATGTACATCTAGGTAAGGCACTGGCTTTCCCTCCCTTTTCTCCCAAGGCTAAAGAAATGATAAATACCAAGTGCTTCTAGCATGCACCTTCAGCAGGGTTTTATCAAATTTATTTATCAAAGTAAATGCTCCATCTTAGAACAAGGGAAACATTTATTTTAAAAATATTTAACTGTCTAATACATTACACTTTAACAATATTTATAGTAAAGGATTCTTACAAGAAAGAATAAACGGCTTTATGGTACAATTAGTATAAGAAATATCCACATGGGGACYGTTTTGCAGTGTAAAAACACACCATACATCTGAAATGGTCATTTGCATATAAAAGCTACCACTGATGCCAGTGAGTTGCACAGTGATTTAAAAAAAATTTCAAACAACAGAATCCAAAATATACAAGTATTGCAAGCTATACACAGCTAACCAAATCAACACAGAACACTGTAGCAGGTTATTCCACTTTGTCTGAAGTTACACATGGTAGGATGAGTTGCATTCTGACGCAGCTTTTATGAAGTTCCCACATAAAAGCCTCTCAGTCCCGCGGGTTTCACAGAGTGCAGAGCCCCACCAGTAAATGCACTTGGCTGTTGGCTGCTGGCTCCCTCACAGGGGCCAGGGCAGGTCGCTGAAGTCCACGGGGCCGCCGAGCCCCGCGTCGGCCTCCAGCAGGCTCATGATGACCGCCATGGCCGCCTCGTCGTTGCTGGGGCTGCTGGAGCCCTGCTCCGTGTCGATCATGTCCATGCCGATGTGGGAGTTCTCCCCTGCAGGGACACAGCACGGCCAGCGCCTCAGGGGCTGCTCCTCTGGGGCACAGCCAGGGCTTTGGGGMCMCCCCAGGGACACCCCCRGGAGCTGGGTCACTCCCCAGCAGGGGCCACCACGCCTCACAGGGACAACCKGAGTGCCAGAGTGCACACACAGCGCTGCTGCAGCATCTGAGCAGCTGAGCTACTCCACACTGAGTCAGGAAAAGAGGCTTCCAAGCGCTGCCTAAGGACATTCCAGGATGAAGGAACTTTACAGAACAGGCTGCCAGGTGCCTCTTGGGGCACACAGAGTGCCTGGCTGTGGGCTTTGTGCCTCAGCTGGTAAAAGCAAGTTACTGCTAAAAGCAACCAGTGTCCATGCGTGTTCAGCTGGCACTGAGGGTGTTCATGTGTGACTTCACTTACCCAGGATAGAGGAGTTGTCGGAATAYGGGTACCCAGAATTATCCTGGATTTGCCCAGACAGCAGCCCAGCTGAAGAAATGTCTGGAGTGCCACCATTCAAGATCTTGAAAGACAAAACAGAAGCTCTAAAGCAGCATGAAATGGTSCATTAAGTCTTAAACTGTCCTATACTGGAATTTTTAATATAGGGTAGATGGACTTCCCAAAATAACCCTGTGGTTTATAACAAACAATCTTCTAAACAAGGAGAARTATCAAGGGGGTGCTGAAAACACCCAACCCTCCACCTGCATTTTCCTTTATGCCATGCCAGCAGCCCCTATTCTGTGGGCATGTTGAATACTGTAGGGCAGAAGAAGAAGGAATAACTATTACCAGAATTGTAACTCTGTTCCAACCTGGAGTTTTATTTCAAGAACAAAGAGAGCTGGGAATAGACAGAAATATTTACTGTCTGTTCCAGTACAAGCAATTCTTACAAGCAAGTCACCATTTCTGAGAAAAAAAGGTTAAGTAAGTCTGAAGWGGTGCATAAGGATCTGGATATGCTTTGGATAAAACTTCCATAAGCATTTAGAGATTGCTTGAGTAGCACTCAGGTGCCATTACCAGCACTGAGCCACCTGAACTCTTGTCCTGACTGCTTCTAGCAATCTCAGAGCAAGGCAGGTGCACAGTGTTGACTTAGAAATAACCTGAGTGCCCAGGCAAGCACTGAGCTGTGCTGGTTTGTGCTCAGGGGTGGCATTCCTCGGGCACAGCCAGTGCTGCAGTGCCAGCAGTGCCAGCCTTCACCAGCACGGGGTGTCAGAGAGTTTCTGGAGGCTGGAGAGACAWGAGCAGAGCTGTTCCTTGCAGCTCTGCTGCAAACACCCAAGGTACAGGGCAGGTGAGCGTCACACACTGCTGGAGTTTGGGACGTGCTGCTGGCTGCCCTTCRGAACAGGGGCTGTGACCTGCCCAGTGCTTTGGCTGGGCCCCTTGTCCAGCCCAGCAGGCAGGAGCTGTGCCCTGAGCAGTCCCACRTTCCCTGCCCTGACTGCCCCAGCCTGGGGGAAGCCTGTTCTTACCTTCTTCCCTCCTGGCGAGGATGTGTCGGGCGGGGGGGTGCTGGTGATGTTCAGGGGACTTGAGCCACAGCTGGAAGGTGATGATCCTCTTATCCTAAAACATGCACAAAACAGGGCATGCATTTACAAGCGACTCAGAGACTTGGAGTTTTAAATACTGACTTCAGTATCAGGTGCCATAAGGTGCTAAAAGCATGAGCTTCATTTTTGTAATCTCCCTTTTTTGTGTTCCTCATGCCAGCAGGAGCAGCAATGCTGTTATCTGCAGCCAGACCAACAGTCCTGTGTAAATCCAGCCTGCTTGATCTGCAAGCTTTACCTCCTCCCTGTTTTTTTCCTGGGCAGCCTTCACAGAGTCAGAAGGAAAAGGTCCTGACTGCTAAGGAAAGCCTCAGTTTTGAGTATTTTACTTCAGTTTCCACCAGCTAAGAGTTCCAGCTGCCTCAGTCACAGTAACCCAGACTCCTCCAGTGAGCTCSTGCTACAGAATCCATTGGACACTGGATTGTTTGTAACTGCTCAAAGCCACATTGTTCACTTCCATTTTCCATAGTCTGATCAAACATCATTAATAATGAATAATGTATTGACTGTAGCACCAACGAATCTCCAGACTAAAGGGAGGAGGGGTAGTTACAGAGAAAAGCAATGGAAATGGGATTCTTCTCCTTGGCAGAGTTCCCCTGGGAAASCTGAACAGAAGGCAGCTTTGGAAAATAGTAACAGCTGCTGAAAAAGGACTGGAACTAACCCAGGGTCCGAACTGAAATGCAAACATGGGTGGTAACTGCACTACTACACTCACTTGGGCTAATTAAATGTTTYACAGCTACTAAAAGGGATGGTTTTAAAGCTTCAAAGTAATGATTCAGCCATGTTTTTCTTCTTTTCCTATTCCTACAGAAAGGAATGCAGCCTTAGGGATAGGTCTGCAGCTGCCTGAAGTGAGGACAGAGGGAGTCTCCTGCCYGCAGCAGGAACAGAACGATGGGAAACAGACTGAATGTGGTCTGCACATTCATGTGGACTGCAGCTCAGCCTGGTTAAATTGGTACCACTGAACATCTGCTGGGTGAGACCCCTKTTATAGGAAAGGAAACAGTTCCCAAGAGGAAATCAGTGAGGAACAGGGATTTTTAGCCAACAGAAATGAAGTGGTACCCACTGAAAGCAGCTGCTCACACAGGTGAGAACACGAGAAGCAGCTGTGGATCCCCACAGTCCCTCAGTGACCCTGGGCTTGACCCAGCCCCACATCCTGACAGCCAAGGGAAGGCCCCAGCATTGTGTCCTTGCCCCAAGAGCTGCAGGGGAACTGCAAAGCTCATCATGCACATCTAACAACCCCAAAAGCATCTGAGCAAATGGACTGCACGAAAACAAACACTGCTGTTTTGGCACACAGTCAACAGCTTTGGCATCTGGAGGTTGTGCCACTCACAGCCTCAAGTCACTGGGAAAAGAACAGTCTGGAATGGATTTGTTTCTAGGTAGCTGCTCTTTTTAACTCCTGTTTCTGGTAAACAGGCCATCATCATCATCACTGCAAAGAAATGCCAGTACCAGTCTCTTGCAGCAGGGGCTGAAGGCTGTAACTTCATGCCTTCCCTGTGGGGGCTGACTGCCTCAGGGAGGCTGAACAGGAATCTGAAGCTGTCTCAGTAAGGYTGGATCATTCCTTATTCAGCTTGAATAAATTGGTCTTTCAGAGGAAATCAAGGAAGTCTAACTCCTCTTAAAGAATAGGAATAAAACAACTTAACYCCACACCATTTTCTCTCACCTGTGAATCTCCATGATTTCTTCAGCAATCATCCTCCCTATTTTACCTGCCCCAGCTCTTGTTCCACCTGGAATTCCAGGCACAGTGGGATGGGTCCTTTTGGGGCCACCTGAAATGAGGAGAAATGTTAAGGTCAGAGAAAAGCTTGCAAACTTTCTCCACAGGGCAACTGTGTTTAGGCTTTGAGTGGCTGCAGGACCTTCTGAACAGGATTTATGGACAGTTCCACCAACTKCTGAGTGCCCTCAAATGGATGAAAAGCTCTGGCTTGCACTGAGCTGTGCTGGGTCTCAGATGTCCCTCTGTGCCAGCAGGGACAGGACAGGCCCCAACTCTTTTAGAATCTGGCTGTTCTCTTTCAGAATTGAGCATCTGGTGCTACCTCTTGTCCAGAGCTGGTACAGCATGGCCTSGTCAGACCCTGTGCCCAAAGAGGCYCTTCTCCAAACATGTTTGTTCTCTGCTTTGTGTGAAGAACTTGCCAGTCCATAYTCCACTCAATGTGAGATAAACCCAAGGGAGCTGATGACTGTAAATAAAGCCCCTGCAGGTAACTGCAGGAATGTAAAAGTGAAGGGAAAAGTGAGGTGTGAGCAGTTAGGAGCTGTTTCTGTAAGGTGATTTCACACTTGCACAGCACTTGGGAGGTTGGAAAGAACACCTCCACTTGGGAGGAGCMCCTGCAAAGAGCCTGATATACTCCCAGCAGAGAAAAGCCCCCACTGAGAGGGCAGGCAAGGCCTCAGYATTGCTTACCCAGAAAGGACAATCCTTCTGGAAATGCAGATTTACCAACAGCCACCCTCAGCAGGTGTGGCTCAGACCCAAAGCTAAACCTCATTTTCCTTAGGCTATGAACAAATCTCAGTGCAGAAGGGCAGCAAATGTGTGCAGGCAGGACGAGCTGCTGCCAGGGAGGCCAGGCAGGGACTGCTGAGGGCAGGAGTTACCTTCTCCAGCCTGCAGCACGCTGTCCATGCTGTGTGGGGACGCCGCCAGCTGCGGAAAGGCCGCGTCCCCGCTCTCCAGGACCGTGGTGCTGTGGAGTGCAAGGAGGAGAAAAATCAGGGACAGAAAACCCTACAGAGGGAGAAAACCCTCCCAGTGATTACAGCCCAGGTCATGCAGCCAGAGTCTCAGCATGGAATGCTTCAGGGTTTCAGCAGCGTCACCTCTGAGACTGACACCAGGGATCCAGCACCCTGTTCCACCTCCRAGGGTGCAGTGCCAGACCCCAACAGCCTCTCTCAGCACAGAACTCCTCTGCAGGAATTATTCTGCTGAGAAGTCACCTCAAGAGAAAGGAAAAGAGGTGGAAATACCTGCCAAAGCAAAGAAATGCACGCCCCTTTAGTTCCTACAAAGACCAAATCCCAGCTTTCCCCAAAGRAAGAACATATTTCTATTTTCTGCAAGCTTTAACAACCAGAAATTAAATTACTGCAATTCTTAAACTAAACCTGGGGCTGTTTTAACTCCCTGGGGGGTTGTCTGGAAAAGACACCTATTGCCATACAGAAGGTGTGCACATATTTAGGTCAAATCCCACATGAGAAAAGGCCAAAGCAATGGGCATTCCCAGGCACCTGTGAGGGAAAAGCACTTACGAAACCACTGTGTTTGTGGAGACAATGTATTCTACTTCTTTGGTCCAAGGGTTCATGAAACTGAACCAGCGACTCCGCAACGTAATAAAAGAGCCATCTTTTATTTTAAACTTGTAGCAGTTAGTTGTAATTTTTTCTCTTGTCTGCAAAACTGAAGACAGGCAGAAAGCAAGTCATTAGTGTCAAGCAGGCACCACAAGATAAATAGAGCCCTTACCAGGGAAAACCCAGTTAATTCCTCCCCACATCCCTCAAGAAAAATGCTATTCCTCCCTCATCCCCCTCACCCATCCTGAACCTCAAATATTCCCTGCAAATCCATGCAAGTCTAAGGTAATCACAGTGTTTGGCACATACAGCACAATGCTCTTGACTAAAGCACTTGCAAACAGCAATACCCAAACCTTCTCAAGTGTTTGGTTTCCTTAACACACAACAACTGTTCCCAATATTTTGAACAAAATTTCTTCCCTGAATTATGAAGGACCATACCTTGTCTGTGACACTCTGCAAGATGTGCTATATCATCTTGATGAAAATATTCATAACACGAAGTACCTAGAAGTTCCTGGGGTAAGTATGCCAGGATGGCTGTTGCCCTGGGGAAGGGAGGGAGAGGAAGAAAATTAAAAAAAAAAAAAAAAATCTTTTCAAGTTGAAGTATTAGTCAGAGATTCCTAAAGCTCACACTGAGGCTGGGAAAGGCTCAAGTAATGCGGAAAGGAATTTTCGGCTTAGAAGATAAAAAAAATTCCTTAAGAATACTATTTTTAATTCTCAGGTAATTAAAAAAGTACCTAACACCCAGAGCCCTTGGGTATTACATTTGACCTACCATCACCAGAGGGGATGTAAGACTTTCTAAAGGGCTTTGAAGATTTGCAGTAATTTTGGGAATTTAAGCCTGAAAAAAGCTGCCACAAGATAACACAAAGCTTTCTGCACAAAGTGCCACTGCACARCATCATCAAAGGTTTGGAGAACTCAAGGGTGGGACAGAACAACACCACACCAAACTTGACTTGGATTTTGTACATTTCTTAGAGGAAAATTCTTGGAATTCTTTAGAGGAATTCTCTAGAAGAATTTTCTTAGGAAAAAAATCTGTCTTGCTTAGAAGAAAATTACTGAGGGAGAAGTGAAGATTCCTTGAAGAAGCTGAAATAAGTGTCACAATTCCAAACCATTCCAATTCAAATTAAACATGAAGGGCAATAAAGAACAAACCCAGGTAGATTAACATCTCGTCTGCAATCTCAAAAAAGCCCAAATTAAACAATATAAAATGCAGAAATTAGTACATATTAACAATTATGAATAAGAACAGAGGGGAAAAAAGCTGAAGCACCGTATCCACAATATTTCAATGTGGGGCATTTTTGTATGTTCCCAAACACAGGAGATTTCAGCACCAGCTGAGGACACCTCAAGCCCTCCTTGACAGGGAGACCAACACCCTCAGCCTTGGAGCAGGAAACCAGAACTCAAACTGACTTCTGCAGGGTGAGCCTTATGCCTGGCCACTTAAAACTGCAMGGAAACTCATCAAAGCAATCTCTAAGAGAACCACAAAGCAGCAGAACCAAGCCTGTCTTTAAAATGGAAGAGCTGGGAACCCAGTCAAGCTTATTCCAGTWTATTTCCAAGAACTTGAATAACCAAGGCTTTCAGCAGCACTGCTGTGGTGGGATACCCCACRCAGAGGGGGAGCAACCAGCATGAGCAGCTACAGGGAATTTGTCAACCCTTTTCTTTTCACAGCAGSTGCTGTGGAAAGGAGAATCTGCACCAAATTACAGGCACCAACAGACTGGGTGCATTCAATATCTGACCCTGTTCTATTATGCAAGGAAGGAAATTGTTTGTGTCCTTCTGGAATTTCATCCTGTATTTACTTTTCTCCTCAGCTCGCTTCTCCCACTTAACAAGGCAGCTCTGAATCCTGAAGCTGTATCTGATGACATCTGCACAGATAATAAACTTAATTTTACTCTCAAATTCAGCATGCAGACCAATCAGAAGTCCTGAATAAGTAAGAGGAGAGATGATTCTCTTTAAAACTCTGCTCAGTGTAGCTGCCATTCCAACAGAGAATTGTTAAGCAGCTCCCTGGCTGAGGCAGCCCAGCTAATTGGTACCTAATCCATTGCTGGGCTTCTCCAGGGACCATGAAATCCATGAAGACAGAAAAGGTCACAGGGAGTTTAGGAAGTGTTTCTTTCCTGAGTTCCTTGAACAGATGATAAAGGAACAGTGCAAGTCTATATGAACCAAACAACCTGACTTGGAAATAAATTGTTTTCAACTTTTACAGGTGCCTAAATATTCTCCAGGAAAAGCAAGGACCATTGGATGTCAGCTTCAGGCCTACAGATGAGGCTTTCTTCTAAATAAATTCCCTTTCAAAGAGTTCTTTGAAGTAGCACAGACATCCCAAGGACTGTAAACAACAGCTGGAAAGCAATTCAATAAAAGCATATGTGCTTAAATCCAATGGGTCAACATTTTCTGAGTCCCATTATTTTAAAAATGCCTTCAAACTACACATCAGGGGAATAAGCCTGATCTTTTGGAAATAAAACTTGTCTATAAACAAGACAGAATGGCATTTTCTGAGCAACAGAAAGCTCTGAATGCTCCCACAGCTCCCAGAGTGAGCACCAGCTCTGAGCACTCAGCAGTTGGTATTTCCATAAGCTTTCTATCAAATAAAAAAAACAACAAACCACCCAACCTAACCAAAACCCACAAACCCAACCACTCCAAAACAGATAAGTAATAAAAAAATATTCTCTGCACTTCAATTCCTCCCATGACTATCCTCTACTTCCTCTCAAAGGGCACTAAAGATCAGCTGAGTCTCCCCTGAACCCGGTTCCAGCAGGCAGATTCTGTCAGAGTTTGGAGTTTGGGCTTTTCTGTGTCTCAGGCAGCTGAGCCAAAGCCACAGGGAAACTGGAACAGCCCCATCTGGGCAGCCTCAACCCCTCTTACCAAGGAAGGGAACCAAGCCACCCCTCTCCAACCAACCCAGCATAACCTCTCCACTAACATCCTTCAACCTCCTACTTTTGCCTCCACCATCCAGTAATTTTCAAGGAAGATTCAGGTCATATGTACCTGCTACTGAAGAAAATTCAAGCCCTTTCTTTTGGAAAAGGAAAGAATTACCCTCTTAGATAATAAATTGATGTTTGAAAGCAGATACCACCCGGGCACAAGTTCTCAAACCGTTTCCAGGAGATAACCCTTTTGAAAAGCTTTCCCTCTCACAAACACAAAGGGTCCCAGAGAGAAGCATTAATCCAGCAGAACGTGTCCTAGTAAACAGTTATGTAAGTGTACATGCTAGCAAAGCCTAACCCAGCCTCTGCAGCCTCTCAACTGCCTGCTGTTTGCAAGAGGTTTCATGTAACAGAGGGAGCAATTAGGGTCCAGTTTCAAAACATTTTCTTCTGAAGATTACACACATACATAACACACACCCCCCTAAGGAAATGGCAGARAAGATCCTGGCGTTATTCTGCCACATTCTTGGAGGTTTGGGGGATTTTTTAAAAAATTTCATCAGCCAYGCTGAATTAATGCATAGTAACAGCTCTGAGCTCCATCTCAAAGCCAACCCAGTAAAAAAAAAGCTCAAAAGGGCAGCAACTCCTTTTCCCAGTGGTATTCATGTGAAATACAAAGCTGTGTTTCATGTCAGGTACATACAGGCAATGTGTATTTGTGATTGTGGATATGTGTGGAAACCAACCATAGGACAGTTATAAAGATGAAGTCTAATAATAACTGAGGAAAGTAAAGCATGGGAGAAGGCCTTTGAACCTACCCTTTGTTCACAATTAACCTTGGTTGATTTAGGAGCATTTGAATTAAAGCATTAAGGATGTTGCTCTTTGCTTGTAGTTAAGCCTTTAAAGAGTTCTGCAATAATAACCTTTAGGAGTATAATTTTAGAATATTGCTTGTGTCCTTGAAACTATAGCTTTGGAATATATATAAAGGAAGCATGCTTATCTCACACCTTAACAAAACAGTGAAAAGCAGCTTGAGAGAGGAAGATGAACATCAACTCAAGGATTAATAGTTTTAACCAAGGGAAGCTGGACATCACTGTTATGAGATTTATAGTCCTTGCAATTAAAAGGTGGGCCCACATCTGGGGAGCTGGACCTCACCAGATGGGATTCATCTTTCTTCTCTCGGAAACGGGACCCCACCACCTGGGATACTCCTTTTGGGACACATCCTGAGAAAAACTAAATCACAGTAGTGTATAGAATTGTGACGCAAAAATAGGGAATAGAAACTGCTGAGAAAGCTGATGAGTACCCCTATAAATACCTGTAAGCCTCTGTCACCAGCAAGGGGGGCTGTTTACAGACCTGAACGGGATGGGGCTGCTATGGAAAGTGCCTCGAGCTGTTTATTTTTCAGCATCAGTCTCATTCCATGGTTATGACAATGGAAAGATGACAGCAGCTCACATCTCAGGCAGCAGACCAAGAACTTAATGTTACAACTTTCTTCATGAGCTTCTTGACCAATCACACAAAGCAAAAGCACATTGACAGTAGTTCCATCCAACCACTRTAAGCACAGGTACCTTTGGTTAAACAATGCTTGCTTATTTCAAACACAATACCTGCTTGTGAGCCTTAAAACACAAYRCACAGAGCTCCATTATTAAGCTTTAACCTTCCTAATATCTTGCTAGATAAACTTTCTGCAGCTTAGAGAGCTATTCAGACAAGTATTAATACACAGGCTATTGTTCTATTTGCCCCTGCTTTTTCTACAGTTTATATAATTTTTCTGCTGACCTATCTCATGACTGTTGCTTTAGCTCTACTCACAATTCTGCTGTATCTGAGGGAGGCCTGCCTTTTGCAGCTTTCYCAAAACCCTGTAATTTTGTGGATTGCCACAGTCCTCAACTATGGGTGTGCAGCTGGAGGGAAAACTTCCCCCACTGTACCCAGCGCTGTATTGCTCCTACTTTACCATATTAAATAATAAATTGATTGCTGCTTGAATATTGGCCTAGTCAAGCTTCTTATTTATAACAATAGTAASAGCTCTGAGCTCCACCTCAAAGCCAACCCAGTAAAAAAAGCTCAAAAGGGCAGCAATTCCTCCTCCCAATGGTATTCACACAGTGCTGTAAGGCACGCTGTGGCTGAGGCAGTGTGACCGTGTTCACAGGGGTCTCATGTTGRGGGAAGAGATRAGGATGTGACTCCATGCTTCAGAAGGCTTGATTTATTATTTTATGATATATATTACATTAAAACTATACTAAAAGAATAGAAGAAATGGTTTCACCAGAAGGTTAGCTAAGCTAAGAATAGAAAGGAATGAATAACAAAGGTTTGTGTCTCGGACAGAGAGCCYGAGCCAGCTGGRMTGTGATTGGCCATTAATTAGAAACAACCACATGAGACCAATCCCARATGCACCTGTTGCRTYCCMCAGCAGCAGATAACCATTGGTTACATTCTGTTCCTGCGGCCTCTCAGCTTCTCAGGAGGAAAACTCCTAAGGAAAGGACTTTTCCCAAAAAGATGTCTGCGGCAAGGCGGGGCTGGGCCGGGAGCTGGGGGGGAAGCTGCCCGGGGGACTCTCACCTCTGATCTACAAAGACGAACTTGCCGTCGATGGCGTGCCGGGACACGTACTCGGTGGGCTTCACCCGGATCTCGCCGTTGGCCGGCTGCGGCACCACGTGCGGATGGAGCCTCCCGATGGCAACAAGGCAGCTCAGGTTACAGCCCTCGTTGTCGGGCTCGTTATCCTCATCCAGGCCCATCTTTGTTGGAGGCCAGCTTTTTAAGTAGCCTGTGCTATGAATAGTGCAAAAGCTTTTGCGGTCTGCTGTGGAAAGAAAACAAAAAGAAACAAACCAAAAAAACAAACAAACAAACAAACAAAAAGACAAACCAACAAAACCCAAGAAAGCCGTTAGGTCGTGGGTACAGCTTTGGAGAACTTCAACTCATTTCTGCTAATAATGCACCTCCTCTCTCATGCAGGAAATTTGGGATACTCTTCACTAAGGAGGGCCTGGAGCAAAGGAGGCTCAGGGGTGACTTTAGAGTCTTCATCAGTCAGATAAAGTTAGAGACTTTCCCAGTGATAAAGTCACTTGAGAGAGACTTTATCACTCTCTAGAACTGCCTGACAGGAGCGTGGAGCCAGGTGAGGATCGGCCTCTCCTGGCAGGCAGCCAGTGGCAGGATGAGAGGACACGGCCTCAAACTGCACCAGGGGAGGTTCAGGTTGGACATCAGCAGGAATTGCTTCCCAGAAAGGATTGTCCAGCATTGGAAGGGGCTGCCCAGGGAGGTGGTGGAGCCCCCATCCCTGGAGGTGTTCCAGAAGTGACAGAGCACTCAGTGCCACAGTCTGGCTGACAGGGGGATGGATGTTTGCTCAAAGRCTGGGACTCAATGATCTTGGAAAYCTTTTCCAACCTTCATCACTCTGATTCCAAGGGATTTTTCAGCACTCCTGCTGTAAYGCAGCTAATCTGAGATAATCCAATAAACAATTTATCTTGGCAAAACCACTGTTTATGCTGAAATATCACATAGTTCAGACCAAGGTTGCTTTTGGTAATTTTGAGCAGAAATTGCATCACATTATTTCAGCAAAAGAGGCAAATAACCCAAAGGAACGTATGAAGAAATTAGTAGATTAATAAATAARATGCCTCTTTCATCTTAACCTGAGGCTCCTACAAAACCCATGTTTGGCAGAACATACTCCCYCTGGGGTATGTGGGGCACACAGGGGTGAGGAAGATTTGCAATGGCCAGTAAAAGTCAGTATCCAAAAGAATTCCCATTCCTCAGCCCTGAGCAGGCCTGAAAGGAAGATGACTTTCATAGGTGGAGTAAAAGGCTTATGCCAACTACTCCAACTGGCTCCCTCAGCAGAGAGCACAAAAGCAGGATCCAAGGCTGAGGCTGAGCCTGAACCTCACAGGGAGTTGGGGCAGCTGCCACAGCCAAAGAATGCACCAAAATTGCCTCTGCTCTCTTGCTGTTTGTCTTTTCACTTCAACTAAACCAAATGTATCATTCACAGTACTCAAAGAAGAAACCTTCACATTTGGGCTAAATATATATTCCAACATGCCTAGAATAATAACCTGCAGAGGAGAAAATATTACCAACACTGCCAATGCTACAAGGTGTAGAAATGCCATGTTTCCAGTACTCAGAATGTACCAAACCCACAGATGAACTCAGAATTACACTCATTTTTTGAGGTGGATACCCATCCACACATCCCTGGGCAGAGAACAAGGAACAGCTCCCCTTTACTGGAGACACTGGCCAGGTGGTCAAGAGTGAATGTGATCTGACCAATGTCTGAAGTGATGCAGTAACCCCCCAGAGCTGCTGGCACACACTGCCTGAAAAAGTTTCAAGAAAGCAGAGTGGAGAAKTTGGCTTTAAATGCTAATACAGGTGTGTAAGAGATACTGGAGGGGGGCAAGAGGGAGTTTGAAGAAGTAACAGACCAAGACATAGCTCAGAATCTTAATAACAAACATCGACAAATGTAAAAAATTCAACCACTGCGAACGAGCAGCATTAAAAAAAAAACCTGACAGCCTTGGCAACAAAAGCATGATGGTTACCTTTCTTCTTTGAGCAGGTTGAAGGGAAATCCTTGTCTTCTACCTTGACAGAGGGCCTGTTGCACTTCATCCTGCAGAAGAAGGAGCGGCGTGCCCCGGAGCAGAGCCGCGAGGGCCCGGGCGTGATGTCCGTCTTGACCGGGAGTCCGGCTGCGAGCGAGGGAGGCAGGGTCAGAGGGAACCACCCCACACTCCCCACCCCACAGTGCTGCAACCCCACTGGGCCTTGCATCTCCTGGTTCTGAGGTTTTGATGTGTGTGACTGTGCAGGACCCAGCTGACCATACTGATACCTCGGGTTTTAGCTTTTTTTGTTTTCTTTCTTTTCGATTTTGTGCTGCTTTGGTGTGTGGGTCTGGGTTTCATACAAGGGGTAGTAAGGTGTGGGTTTTCATATAAGGGCATAGTAAGGAGGGGTCTGGGTTTCATGTAAGGGGATAGTAAGGTCTTTTTGCAGAGGAGGCAGACACAACAATTCCTTCTCTAGCTGGGGACCCAAGGACGGATCTCCGGATCTCCGGAAGCCAATCCGGATCTCAGGCCCAAGAGCATAAACAGCATGGACTGAAGAGAGAAAAAGCAAGAAGAATGGGACTTCATGGGCTGGAGCTGTGGTTGGACAATATGCTAATGGACCAAAACTTGTGAAAATGTGAGCTCTCATGACCAAGCCCTCCTTTGCTTCCMTCTYAGAGCCATCCGGGTACAGCCAGGGTGTGGCCTTTGAAGGCTCTTCAACAAATATCTGCTTTATTTCCAATAACTCTGTCTTGCCTCTGTTCCAGCTCCTTAAGGCATCAATACCAACACTGCAACTTCTGACTCTGCTTTCTGCTGTCAGAGCACTGAGGCTGGAGAACAAGGGGTTCTGAGTGCAGAGATCAGCAAGAGATTGGACAAATCCACACAAGTCCTCTGATAAACACTGCAATTTCTCTGAACTGGTTAAAAATAGAGAGATTACTCTTCCCCAGGCAGAGCAGAATTCCATACACAGTCACTCAGGAGGYTCCTGACCCTTCAGACTGGCACTTTTCTATCACAACACCCTCCCAGAAAATATGTGTGCATATGGAGCAGAAGAGTCCAAACGACACTCCAGGGAGAGATGGACGAGAAAARGTAGCAGGGACCCACACAGGAACTGCAAATCTCCAAGACCTCCAGTTATGTCTCAGAAGTCTCTCTTGCCTTGCAGAAATAATTGCACATGGACATGCCCTAACAATAAATCCTGACCTTTATCATATTCTCACAGGGGATTCTTTTCTGTGGGAAAACCAACCAAAACAGACCAGTCTGAGCCACCAGCAGAGTGCTGGTACCACCAGGGCACTGGGGGTAAGAGCCAAAATGAGGGATGCAGGACTCCAGGGGCTCTCCAAAATGCAGTTTATTCCATCCAAGAGGTTACAGCAGTCCAGGGTCATGGGTGRCAGAGCTGTGCCCACAGCTGTCAGCTCCAGCTGCAGGCAGGCCTGGAGACCCTTTGGTTTTGGTTACAATGCATTATAGACTTTTCTTTGCTGAGCATCTTAATAGAGTAGAACCAATCTATACCTTAACTGTTACCTATAGCCTATCATAACTACTATAATTACCATATTCATGTCACTATTCTCCAATCACTAAAAGTTAGTACATTACACTTTAAATTAGAAGTTGTTTTTCAGTTTTCTTGCAGTGGGAAATTCTCAGACCTTTTTTCTCCTTGCCACTTTGCTGATTTGTTTGCCTGTGCTATCTTCCTGCTTGGTAAAAACATCTTCTTGTTTGGGGTGGGTTTATCCTTAGCTCTAAGCCATAAAAATCCCTTCTAACTAACACACCCTTTGCATCCTTGGTTACCCAGTAAGACTGGCTCAGCAATTCTTTTCTTCTATATCAAAACTTGCTTCCACCTCTATTCCTTCATCAGACTCTACATTTAAAAATCTTTCTGCTAAGCATCCATATCTGTGAGACTTTCTAGTCAAACTTTCATCTTACTCAACATCTGGGAAGCCATGGAATGCTTCCATGGCATGCATCAGGAGCACAGGTACCAGCAAGGCCAGTGCTCCAAGGGCTGCTGGAGGATTTAAATCACACAGCAMGTTTTCCACAGCCTGCCATCCACGCCAACCATGACTGCATGGGGATATGTAAAATCAAGCAGCTGTCAACATGAACAAAAACCTCTCAGGCCCTTGTGGGCTTTTACCATAAGGAGGAATTCCAGTAATTCCAGTATTTTAGTGGAAAATGTGCCTCCCTTACAATTCCACTGGAGTGAGGTGATCTGCAGGAGGTCAGGCTGCCCTGCACCACATGGCCTCCAAACTGCTGCACCACAGTGTGAGTACAAGCTGTGCTGAGTTACTCATGCCAGGACAAAAATAAATACATGCATACATCCTCATACTCTTCACCAGTATGAGTTCTTGAAATTCTACCAATCCGTCTATCATAGCAGATGGGAAGACTGTAATTCATAGTATTTATTTTTGCCCTAACTTTGTCAGAGCCATACAAAAAAAAAAAAAAAACCCAAAAAACCCAACAAAAAACCAGGAGGCAGCACTGGATAGTCATGCTTGACAACCGATGAAACCAGGAGCCAGAAAAAAACTTCAGCTGATTCTGCTGAAGCCTCCAGGCTCCCTGCCCTCAAATGATCTCTCCCAACTTCAGTTTCTGAAGTTGAGCTGGTGGCTTCTGTGAGCTGAGATCCAGGAGATTTCTGCTCCTGACAAGCATGAGACTTAATGGCCTGGAAATCTGCAGTTGTAAGATACCACCTTCCACTTAAGCAGTGCAGACTCCTGTTATGAGAGGGAATTAAACACCCACTCACCCAAGAGCAGCAGAGATTCAGAACTACTTCAAAATACCAGAATGGAACAGAGCTAAGAGACATGGCAGGAAATTATTCCAAAGTTAAAAACCTTCTGARAGAAGGGCTGGGTCATTGATGGCAGTAAGCAATAAATAAGTAGATAAATAAATTGAATCCTCTATCTTGGCTGACACTAAGGACTACCAAGATAATACTGAGTGTATTCTGACCATTTAGAATGATGGATTAGAAGAAATGCTGCATGTGTTCTAATGGAAAAAGTTAAAGGTTTGATGCCTGGAAGAGAGAGGACACCTCACAGGTGAAGCCAGTTCCAGTAATGCCTCTGTGCCACAGTGCATGCCAAACTCAGCAGCTTCCAGGAAATTGTTTCACATTCTGTTTTTTCTCTTTTTTGTTTCTTGCTGYCTTTAAGCTACAACTTCCTTGGCATGAGACAATCCAGGCAGCCTCCCCCCACATCCCCACTCGTGACACAAGGCAAAGCCCCAGCAGCAGTGGCTCTAATGACATTTTTCCCAAAGCTGGGAACACTCACTTTTTGCATCTATAAGTCTTTCTCGTGGCGCGGTGTCAGAAGAAGAGAGCTGCTCCTTCACTTTGGCAATGTCTTTAGGATGGAGATAATCAAATAAACTTTGACCAATCAAATCATTCTGTAGAGATTGAACATTCAGTCAAAAAGTAAAATAATGGCTYGGTATGTTTTCTTCATTTTAGCATCCAGTATGAACAATCCTTTTACACATAGGTGTAACCAAGGAATACCAAACATCCAGATCCAGCCTCATTGCAGGGGGTTTGGACTGGCTGACCTTTAAAGGGTCCCTTCCAAACAAACTATTTTATTATTCTATGATTTGATGGAAGGTTTTCTCTGTGTACTGAAGTTATGACTACATTACACAGTAATCCTGTCATCATTTTCAGTAAGAGTTTTGCAGAATTGGCATGCTCAATTCCCCCCTACCTAATATTCTGGTTTCTACTCAGTCTTAACTTCTTCTACCACACATTTGAATGAAAAAAAAATCCTAATTGCAAATGTTCTCTTTCATTATTTACATATGAATTTAGTATATACCTAACGAAATGCTGGCTGAGGAAAACTTTTGAAGAGATTACAGTTTTAAATTTGATGAGGAGTGCAGATGACAGAAAGAATGAAGATTATTTACACWATATATGGTCCAACTTAAGCCTTATGTTGAGCATATATTAAAAACCTGGCTTTGATATAACTGCTTTCCAGTTTCCATCAGTAAGCATGCAAGCAAAACCAGAACAGGTAGAAAAAAAACTAAGCTGAAAAACCCATGTGATGCTACTGGAAAAACCCCAGACTGATGTTTCAATATTTGCTTGCACTCCCAATTAGGTAATGCTTTTGCAAACCTGAGGGTAAATCCTTGAGCAGAATGCCTCAATCAGCGAATTAAATTTAGTTCCTTTTCACCTCTTGCTTTCAATGGAAACCAGAAAGAATCTTCTCTAATGACATGGCAGAGAAAAGCTCTCTCCTTGCAACACCTCTCAGCTTTCAAGACAGACTCTTCTCATACCTACCCCCCAGGTAAAGGCATAACCATCAAAAAGCTCTCACATCTTTTAAGACCTAATGTACTTAAAATGGAAAGGAATACCTGACTGTAGTTGAGGATCTTGAAGACAGATTCTGAAACAAACAGTATCTTTCCTCTGTCACAGCCCACAACAAAAAGGAATCCATCTGCTGCCTAATCAGGGGGGGAAGTGAAATCCCAAGTTATACATCCACATTGCATCGTTATAACCTTTAAAAGCACTTTGTGTACAGTAGAATTTCTACACTAGGAGAGCTGTCTTAACATTTAGAGGTAACTGAGTCAACAGGAAAAAATGTGAATTACAATGAAGGGGTTTTTTGCATCTGCAAACATTTTTGGCACGATTCTGGGCATTGTGCCCAGAATGTAAAATAATTTTGAGGAGAAGAAAGAACCCATGTCTTGTCCAATAATATTATGATTATGTTTAATAATGCCTTCAAATTAAAATGTTATTTTAACTGTACTTAAAAAAGCTCCTCTTTTAGAAACCAACCATAACCTGGATATTTATTTCTGTGCCTGGAGGCAAGTAATTCCTATTTGCAAAGTACTGTCTTTTAGTCACACAGAAGCATGCAGGAATAGGCCCCAATTATGTATGTTCAGAGTCACAATGCTGCAGAAATTAAATTCTCCTATGCTGCACCTGGACACTGCAGTGCTTCAACAATTACACAGCCACTAGGAAAGCTTAGCTACTGACTAATGAGAGAAGAGAGAAGCTCTTCACACTATAAAAGCAGTGTAATAGAGGCAGCCAAACACACTGTGTCATGTTACATCAGTAACCTCAATAAAAAGATGTTCATTGTATCATTGTACACTGAAAATCCTGGCAAGGTAACCCAGGGCAGCAAGTCTGCAAGAAAACTATGCATGTGATTTTGGTTTGTACATGTAATAACTGAAGATTCCAATGGTTCCCATCTAAATCCCCCTCTTCAACCTTCCTGCTTAAATTAAGAAATGCTAGTCATCATTAAACTCACTGACTCTGTGAAGTAGGCTCCAGATTTCTTAATTATCCTCCATAATCAAAACATTTTTAAGCTGATAGACAAGGCAGAAAAATACTGGTGCTGGGCTTTGGGAGAGCTATAGTCACAGATATTAATATCTCTTAATTAAAACTTGGAACATACCCTGAGAATAAGGTGTTTTAATTCATCATCTGATAGAAAAGCAGGCTTGTAGTTTGCTTCTGTATATGGGTTTGTAGCACCTAAAGAAAACAAACAAACAATTCCCACATTACCAACATTACACACTTAAATGAGCAATCTTCCTTTGGCTCCTTCTTAGGCTGCTGTTCATTGCAGGAGTTCTTCAAAATGAACTTTTTTTGGTTTTACTATCAACATGAGCTCTGTTGGTATTAACTTAAAAAAGGATGAAGCTTTTTTTGCTAAGACACAAGTACTGCATCAGGTAGAAATGCAAATTAAATGCCTCTGAGATATACAAGTATTCCTTGACATATTTTTGAACCCAAAGGCTGTCCTTGATTTATGGCCTGGTCTCAGAATTAGAAATTATAACAATAAGATATTATAGAATAAAAACATTCAAGCTATTTCTTCTCCTTATAACTCAGTAAAACATAACAAGCTTATGTAAAGAAATCATCACTGAGGAAWTTACAAATAAATTCTCTCATTCCAAGCCAAAGATAAAACCCAGCATTACAATGACATCATCTTACAATGCCAAAACCCCAAAATTGGCAACAAATGAGGCAGCTATTTATTAAGGAGTAATTCTTCTCATTCTGTTCTCTTCATAAAGGCAGAAGAGAGTCAAATTAGTAACCACTGAAGTGTTATAAAGTATTAACCTCATCAAATGACAGTGGCAGGAAAGTTAAGCCTTCCAAAACTGCAAGGCTAAATATGACTGAAGGCACCAGCCCCCCTAGAAATGAGAACAATCACCAGGATCTTTTTTACCATTAGCTGCATCCCTTTTTTCTTCTCAGTAATGCATTTCTTGAAGGCTTAAGGCTTTTAACATCAGCACCAATTGTACCCAGGCACTGATTCAGTCATGTGAAGCTTTAGGAACACACAGTGATTTCTCACAACCTCAACTCTTCCAAACCTGTGTGTTTCCCTTCAAGTACTTGCAACAGAAACTGGTCAAAAAGACTGAAATTAAGTTTTCAAAGTAATCTCTATTTTTTTCACACAGAGCTAAAGGTACAAACACAAAACCTTACAAGTCCTGTGGGAATATCATACCTAAAATCTAACCTCTCTATCCAACAACCTGGTACATTGCCTGCTTACAGCAGTGCTCAGTACTGCACCAGAATCAACTGTGCACTGCCTCTTTGTTCCCTCTCCCCACCTGCCCCAGCTGCCTTGGTGCTGTGGAGTCTGGCAGCAGTGATCAATGGATGGAGAATTATTCTTTTCTCATCTCTACGTTCCCCCAGTCATGGGTATTTACCGGACCATGAACCAATAAGCTGTGAATGAAAACTGAGCATCAGATGCTAAGAGAAGGGAGGAATCCTCCCAAAATGAATTAATATTGTATTTATGGGGACCCTCGTGGCAGGGAGGAATGATGAATCTGACTCCATGATCTCAGAAGGCTAATTTATTATTTTATGATACTATATTATATTAAAGAATACTACACTAAACTATACTAAAGAATACAGAAAGGATACAGACAGAATGTTAAAAAGCTCATAATGAAAACTCGTGACTCTTTCCAGAGTCCTGGCACAGCTTGGCACTGATGGGCCAATGAGTGAAAACAACTCACAGCAGAATCCAATGAAACAATCACCTGTGGGAAACAATCTCCAAACACATTCCACATGAGCAAAACAGAGAAGAGGCAAATGAGATAACAATTGCTTTCCTTTTTCTCTGAGGTTTCTTAGTTTCCCAGCAGAAAAATCCTGGGTGAAGGGATTTCTTCAGAGAATGTGAATGTGACAAATTAACTTACTTCCTTTGGGGCAAAAAAGGGAGAGGAAAAGCGAGGCTTTGGGGAAATGCCACTTGGACTGGCCCTGCAGCCCCAAGCAACTCACCACGAAGTGTCTTCATGTGCTGGACAGCCATCCTGAGCACGGTGAGCTTGTCCAGCTTGCGGGACATGGCGTTGCACGTGGGCACCAGCGAGGCCAGCTCGTCGATGAAGCTGTTCATCTTATCCCTGCGCCGCTTCTCGATCTGGCTGTGAGCCTCCCTGCACACACACACACACAAACACACAGCAGGGCACGTCAAACACGTGGGGCAATGCCCAAAGCAACCCCCTCAGAGTGAGGGAGCCACCCTGTTATCCTCAYGGAAAGGACCGCAGACACTCTTGAGGCRGAGTAGAAATTTTCCAARGTAGAAATCCATTTTGATTTAGGTAGAATGTACATCTTTAAGTACGTAGCTTGCTGTGCAGTCTAGCTGCAAAAAGCCTAGGCTCAGAGAAACTGCTGCAGTGAAAGACAGAGATAAGGRTGGGGGGGAGACAAAGGGTGGTAAAGAGAAACACAGACTGCTCTGAGAGCAGGTCAACCTGACCTAAGAATTCTTTCAGATAAAGAAGAACTAGCGGCAAATGTCACGTGAAATTCGTAAAAATGAATATGTATGAACCTATTGTGAAATTGTATACATATGTATTTGAGAGGGGGATTAAAAGAGACCTGAAGTTCCCAGAAGTACACAAGTCATTTTAGGAGAACGATTCCCACATGCATCCAGCGCTGTGATAAACATACCGGCTTTACAACTTCCACAGAAGTTGTGGAGTTTTGTTTATCTCTGCAAAACACTCTGCAGATATTTGATGTATGTGAAACACAAGGAGCAATGCCCAAAGCAACCTCCTCAGGGTGAGGGAGCTACCCTGTTATCCTCATGGAAAGGACAGCAGACACTCTTCAGATATTTGAGACACTTTCAGATATTTGTTGTGAATTATTTGAATGAAGAACAGTTATAAGCAATGGCAAAGGTTGCAGCACAAGCTTGTGGTTTGCCAGAAAACACCACCCAGTGTTGGTCAGGTTTATATTTTCCTATATTAAGATTCACTGCTAACACTTTCACAACCCATTATGGAGTCAGAAAGAAGAATGATGAAGAATGCAACATTTCCAGAAACATATCTGGCTTCAATTTCAACAGCAATGAGGTGACTAAAACCAAGTTACTCACCAAATTAGTTGTTTCACTCTATGCAAACTTAATGAAAAATGTCAACAGYGCAAAGATATGGAACAATAAGGGAAGGTCAAAGCTAGAAAAAGATATTTGCAGAAGAAACATGCACAAATAATTCATACAAGGCAAAAAGAAAGAGACAATTCTTTTAAATATATTTGTTTAGAGCATTACCTTGCATTTTTTATCCTGCCTTGTTGGTCTGCATACTCCAATCTGTTGAGAAATGACATCACAGAGTTACAGTGTTGAAAGCACTCAACCCAACTCTTTTACTGCATCTCACATCCTACTGTTCCTCATTAATATCAGTTTTTTTAGAATTTGAATGTTTATTTAACCTTTCTACAGCAAACATCAGTATCTGTAACATTGCACCTCAGACTTGGGGGTGTTTTAGCTTGTCTGCTCCATGTTGTTTRAACTAAGGTTGTTTAGATTATTGCTTCATCCCAACAGAGCAATAATTTGGGACCACAGTGACACTGAGAACAGGCATCCACAGTCAGGATCCTGTGTCAGAACTGTGGAACTGAGATTTCAGTGRCTGTATCAACAGTACCTTCCATGTTGGTCATCTTTATCTGTATCCATACCTTCCCTGCAGAAACAGAACAAAGCAACACATCACAAATTCAGCAGGACTGGCAGAACTGTTATCCAATCACCATAAAGTCAGAATCAAATATTCCTGTCACCTCTAAATCACAAATACAAAAATAGGAGTATAGAAACAACAACCTGGAAGGACTAAGGAAACTGTGTGGTTTTTGTAACATTAAAACATTTTCTTAAATTAGTAGTGTCTCCTTCAGAACTCACTAAATGGCACAGTTTGATGTGTTTGACAGTAAAACATGCTGCAGTTCAAAGATATCATCTGTTACAAAAATGTTTTTCAGTTAACTACAGGAGGGGGAAAAAACCCAACCTTGTGCAGATGCCTTTATGTTCTATAGCTAARTTTGCCTTATAGTAGTTGATTTTGGGGTAGAAAATGGTAATAACCTAAATTAACACACCACTGGAGATGGCCAAATGCAAGGAGAGAATAAAAGTCTGTGTGAAACTAACCAGGCACACTGGAAATTAGTACAACTTTCAGTGTAGATACATGGTTTGCTTTTGTCTCAACATGAAGAAAAGAAGTAAGGAGAGAGGCAYGAAGAATAGAAACAATCCCCCCCATTTAATTCAATATTGTAGCCACATGTGCACAACTAAGCAGGAGAGGAGAGTACAAAAGTTTTCMTAGCTGCACTTGGTAGAAAAAGCTAAATGCTCATGACTACATGTCTTTTTTTAGACAAAATAATTAGGAATGGAATGTTTTGGTTTACATAAATCTGTACAACTGTGCTCACATGGACATTCCTAAGCCTGCTCATTCTGGTTTAATTTCTACCTGTGAATTTTAGGTCTGTGGAAGCAAAAGGCAGGGAAAAAACACTGGGCATCTTTTTCAAGTGAAACCAATTACTAAAATATTTATACTTACTCAAAAGGAAAGCCATCGAGTCTGAAAAGAAAGAAAAATAAAGTACACCATATATAGGAAATAAGAATAATGTCTTACATTTTCTGCTGAAATTCTCAAGCTAATTCAGATTCTACTTGAAATGAAAAGCACAATGAAAACAGGACAATAGCAGTGAGCATTTTCTAAAGAAACAAGCTCGTTCAAATTAATCTACTTTCTGAAAGAATAATTCTGCTTTTTAAGAAAAGAGAGCATAGTTCATTACACTTAATGTGGAAAACTAATAAAATAACTAACCTAAATTATGTTATGCAAATCACTGAGATATTGTTTCATCTTCAGAAAGGAAAGATCTGTGCTTTATGCGTGTTGTCCTTGTGGTTAGATAAATGGGATTTCAGAGGACTCTAAGGCCAGAAATAAAACATAAAAATAAAATAAAGTATCCCAAGTTTCTCAGTTTCTGATTCTTGCCCAGCAGGATAGATGCACATTTTGCTTTAGTCTAAAATCCCAAGCTGAACTTTATACAGACTTTATGATATCATAAGGAAATCAAACAGAATTTCTACATGCAAACTAACTGCTGGCATCACTTCAAGACTGTAAAGTGACCTGAAATACCACTGAGCTTTACTATGATAAGAGGCTATGTTTTATAAAAGCCTTATGAAAAAGTCTTCTCATCTCAGCCAATAACATACAAGTTATTCCTGTTCAACACTGGACACCAGCCCTCTTAAAAAGAATCATGGTAGCCTTTCTTTTTAGTGCAGTATTATTCACTGCACTCTTAYATAAATTATCTTTGTGATTAGTTTTAAAGTAATATTAATAATAATGCCAAATGTTTTCTTCATCTCCCAGTCTGCACACCTGAGCTATTGTCTTAGCCACTCACTGCTGATGCTCACAATTTAACAGCCCTTGTGACACCACCTTTAGCTCTGGGATGTTTGTGTGTAAAAAAACCCMGAAAGCCAAATCTAGAAGAGGCACAAGGTTAGTTATTAATGCCACAGGGTAGTTTATTTTCTCATCATGTAATATTTCAATTGAAAGCATGAATCCCAAGCAAAATTCACTGTTCACAGTCCTGTGCATGAAGCCTTGGACAACAGCATTTGACCAGCCCTTGCTGAAGTGACAGCAGTARGTTGGGCAGGGATTTTCCTGGAGCAGTTGCAGCAGAAAGAACTGAAAAGCTGTTGTGGAGAGCTGAAATTGCAGCTGATGACTCCTCTTGCTTATAYTCCAGAGGTGATCAAAGAACCACCCTATAAACCACTGGTTCTGCCTCCCTTATTCCCTGGCTTCACTGGTACAGGAAGCATCAAACTGGGCACTTGGATAATTTAAGTAATAAAACCATTAACAGGTATCACAAGTTGAACAGTAGCATTTCTGAACATTTAACCATACATGCACATATAAGGAGGGGTCAAGGCAGCCTCCCTTAAGTTCTGCTTTCCAAGAGGAATATTTAGTAGCCACCATTTACTTTGCAACACAAAATGAACTATGATATGTCTATGTGATAAGTAGTGGTATGCAGTGTATGACTACAAAATAAGTAAACTTATTTTACTAAGGATTCAAGGAAACAGTTTTCACACATTTTAAAAAATGCACACAAAACCTAAAGGGCAGAATTATACCTTACAAGAACAAGCTGTCTTTTGGAAGAGAGGACTTGAGTAATGCTTCCTACCCAGAGGAATAAAAATGGAGAAATCTTTTCTRGAGAAGAGGAAGTTCCTAGGATTGAGGCTGTTCACTCAATTTTGTAGTAGTCAATTCGACTAGRGGGACACATGTGCTTTTCAGGGAGACTAAAGGCAGTTCAGAGAGGTATTTAAATATTCTGTGCCTAAGTTCTCCTAAAAAGAATCTAATTCTTAATTGTGATGCTCAGCATGGATTAAAAATTCTGCTCCTCCTCGTAAAAAGAGCTGCCAACAATCCAAAGGCCCTCAGCAATAAAATCTGTGCAAAGTTACATAAAAATGGACTCTGTGGCTGGATGAATGAATAATGGATGTGGCCACTCACAAGTTCCCCTGCAGCCACACTTTGTAAAGTCACAATGCAGAGGAGGCTTGCACAGGCACTGGCAGTAAGTAGGTTGCTCTTGCTGTTCCCAGTGCAGGAAACATTACATGGCAAACTSTGCTGTGCCCTTCACTGTTCTACAGCAGAGGTGTGGGATTTCCTTCTACAGCTGAGAACCACTACAAGATTAAACCAGTTGATTAAAAGAAAGACAGCTCTAATACCTCAAACCAGAGACTATTCAGATTCATATTCAAATGAGAGACCAAAATAGCTCCATCAGGTAAAGGTTGGCAGCACACTGATGGGAAGTGACTAAATAGGCAAAAATAGGTGAAGAAAAGGAACTACTCCTAGTTTTGCTTCCACTTTTCAATAAATTTATTATCTTCCCCTTCTGTTAGTCAGACATTGTACTTACTACGTAAATGGTCAATATATAATCAACCTTCACACAGTACATTTCAYCAGTACTAATTCCATTCCCCCACCAGCCAGAAGTTTTTCTCCTCAGCTTTACCCCATTTGATAGCCCTCAATTCTAGCTGCACTGAGATGACAGCTTTATTATTATTATTATTAMATAATGAACTTGGCTCTTAGTGCATAGTAGCTCTCTTCTTTATTAAAACCTTTAAARCAGGCTGTAAAGCAGAGGTTATTTAAARACTACTATAAATATTTCTATAGTCTTCCCCACTGTATTGTTGTGTTACCACCTCCTTTTAGCAGTGCTGAATCAAGAGAAATCCAACTTACTGATAATCAGTTGAGCTTCCCTTTCTTTTCCTATTACAGTCCATTCCTGAAGTGCTAAGGGAGCTGGAGATCAAGTCAGCAGGGTCTGGTGACATAAAGTCACTAATTGTAGAAGATATGTCCATCCTTTGGTCTGCCATTGGACTGTCTAACATTAGGGAAGAAATAAAAAACAACCCCCCAACMAAAACCACTGCATTAATATAAGCAGACACATATTTTTAACCAAAAAAAAATCTCAAACTTAGCATTCTTAAAAAACTGCAATAATCAGTTTCTATTTTTCCCTCTTGCTGTAAAAATAACAKGTAGTTTCTCCTTTTCCAGTTATTGCTGGATGGAATATTGCACACAAGCCATGACCATTCTCAAAACACACTATGTAACACAATTGTTTTTAAAGATTTGTCAGAACGATCTTGGCTCACTCTTATGTTACCTGGCCAGCCAATTGCTTCTTCCTAACAGGAATATTTCTGACAGGGAACACTTGTTTTAATGTGTCTCTGCATTTGAAGACCAGATAAGAGCTCACAAACTTTTAAAGTTCAATTTCCACTGAATTCAGAACATTTCCATAGAAATAAACACCTCTGCCCAGCAGACTCCACAAATAAAAATATTAAAACCCGATGGTGGTCACAGAAGTCTAGTTAAAGGCACAAATTAATCTAATTGGCTTTTTAATCCTCTAGACTCCAAGTAATTCAAATATTCACTATTTAATCCTCTAGACTGCAAATAATTACACTGCTGGAAGAAACCCTGTGAAAAGTTCCCTGCTAAATAGAATCAGCTGTGAAAGAGAAGTGGTTTTTACCTGAAGGCCTGTCTTGGAAGCCTAAATCCACTTGGGCAAAGATGAYGATGCTCAGCCCAAAGCAGCTGATAACCTTAGAACTCTTCCATGCCTCATGTTCTGTTGGTCAAATACTCTCAAAAACCTGAATGGGAGGAAAAACCAGCAAGCTTAAAAAACACCTTGAAAACAATTCGTTTAGACACAGTTTACAAAAGCAATAGATGTTTCCAACTCAGGGATCAAACACTCATTTCCTTACAAAGTGTAGAAGCTATACCCATCCATGCAAAGGGTTAGCTGCTGGGATGTGCCTCTCCAATGGACCAAGCTTTGGGCAGAAGGAATCTCTGGCACCACCTCCTTTTGGGCCCTTTTRCCATGCTCTGGTCTTTGCACAAACCCCCTCTGCTCACAATGATCACAGGATGACAATCATGAGCACATTTGCTGCCAGAGTGAGTTAAATTGTGTCACAGAGCAAAGGACAGATTTACCCTTCAGTCCTGACTGCCTTACTCKAAGGGTGCTCCTAACTTTGGGCTTGGCTTACTGTTTTGTTTTCCACTGTAACAGCAGTAAGCATCTTCGAAGGGCAGGGGTTAAACATGTGCAGGCTTCAAGTTTTATACAAAATGCWCATCCCATACTGCAACTCAAGCCCTCAGATGTGTCTCCCAACTATWCTACAAAGAAGTGGATGCCCTTCCCTTCCACACTGCTGTCACAAAACAAGTTTTTCAGCAAAACTTACTGAGGAAGATTTAGAAACTGTTKGACATTTTCCTCCTGCAAGGAAACTTCCAAAGTCCATTGGACACACAGTTTTCTGACTGATGCACCTGTGAACATCCTGACTGCCTTTCCAACCTGTGCCAGCAGCAGAACTGCCCAAGTACACAGAACAAGCAGCTCCCATGGCACTCTCAGAAGTTTACAAGCCAAACAACMTGTCAACATGATCACACTGTAACCAATTCTGCTGAAGCATGTATGAGTTAAAGTTGCTTGTTATCCTTTTCTTCAGCTCTGCCAGAACAGCAAATTCAGAATTTCACGAGCTTAAATTATCTCAGTTTCTGGTCCTGGCACTGTAAGGTCAGGCAAGTCATTGTCTTGGTAGCACCAGCTACTGAAGGGAGGATCACTGTTGCTCCAGCAGCACAGCATCCAAACTGTTGCTGAGGGGTCAGCAACTCACCCAACAACTCCTCTGTGGTCCTTCCCCAAATAACCCAACCCCTTTTCCATTTCTGAGAAGGTGTGGACATGCTGCTAGAGGCATATTAAAAACCCACCTGGCACCAGAACTGACCAAAGCTAAATCAGTACAAATTTAAGTCAAATTATAAAATGCCATTGAATCCATAACCACATTTGTTTTGCAAGGCTTTCATTCAGACCCATAGCTATTTGTAGGTCAGGCCCTACTGTCTCCCTGTTTTCCCACTGTCTGCTTTGTCTCTCTTAGCCCCAGCARCCCAACAGCTACAGACTCAATGGTGTTACTGTGATGGGTGAGGTTGCTGCATCTCAATTCACCAGTAAAACCAGTCACTATTTATCTGTGCTAGGTTCAGACCCAAACCCATTCTCTTCAGTCCCAGCTGATGTGCAGAAATTAGTTATAGCTAAACTTAGTGKGTTTCTGAACACCTCTCTATGTGAGGGTGCTGGCTCAACTCACACTTTACTACATTASGAAACTTCATGGACCACCTATGATGACCTCAGACAGAAGGCTGGGATGATCTGGAAYGAACAAAGAAAAAAGGGGGTGGAGGAAAAAGGGTTTGTAAGTTTACCCCAGTCCTCTCTCTTTAAGAATGCCTGCAACAGTCAGCATTTTAGCTTCAGAACCAGAAAACTGCACAAGTCACCCTGCACTAATGCAAAAACCAAACTGTTGTTCATCTCAAACAAAAATTTTATATCAGTTTTATAGAAAAAAAAAATTTAAATCAAGTATCCATTCAGCTTTGCTATTTTATACCTGTCTATATTTGATAGTTTCAAAGCAGCTATTTTAAGTGTCTTGACCATTTGAGCGGAAAAAAATACATAAAGAGCAGAATTCTCAATTAAATTTTTAGTCAGCCCTTTTTCTACCATGTCCCAAATGCTCACCCAGTCCTAACAATCACAGTCCTACATTTTAGCATCACAGGAGTTAAGAACTATGCATGTCTCTTGAAATGAGTTTTAAAGTTAAGAAGATGTCAACTCAATGATCAGAGCAAAAATCAGCATGCCCCACTAAAYAGTGAACAGTTCAGAGAAATGTTTTTTTCACAAGGCTTTCATAAAATCCTAGGAAATTGAATATTTTCTGTCTTTTCAGCCTCCATCTGCTGGATGTTCAAAGCGTAAAAAAATTCTCTCTGAGGAGGACCCAAAAGTTACCCATATATTTAAGCCAAGTTCAAATCTTCCATTTATGATGCCAAACTTGTTGCCAAAGTACTCTAAGGACCTACTTGAAAAAAAATGCCMTGGAGTCTCTACTTCCTGATTGAATTCTCCTACAAAGAAGAATCAAATGGTATTTTGTCACTGTATCCACGACAGTTTGTCTCTACAGTAGTTTGGGACTCCTTCCTTGGGATTCCCCTTCCTTGCATTTCCTCTTCCTCTGATCCCCTGAAACAAGGCTAATGAGACAGCAAAAATAAATCTTACTGTTAGTCCCTTAAAAAAAAAAGTGAGATGGCACGTGACCAGCTTAATCATGCAGCAAAGCTGATCACGAGTACACAAACACCTCTGAGCAAATCAAGGTCACTGCTAAAGTAGGTCAGCTCCATGAGCCGAGCCCCCACCCAGAGTCAGCACCTCTTTCCATCAGCTCTGGTTCTCCCAGGCAAGAGGCAGCCATGCCCAAGGCATGCAGGGATTTATTCTGAAAGAAATGCAATTCATAACTTCACCAATCACGAGCGCCTCGGATCTCAAAGCGCGATTTCGCAATGACAGAGGGAAACCGTGCTGTGGTTTCCTGAAGAAGTCATTGAAAAGATMCTCACTGTCCCTGTGGGGAATGACTGAACCAAAAACAGCCCCAAAAAGGAAACCCTCTACTTCCCTTCACAGCAGTAGTCCATTGCTGGAGTTAAGTGTCAGAGCACAAGCTGGTACAAAACAGAAAAAGAGGTTCTTCATCTTCCCTAGCAGCAGTTTGCTGCTGCTGGAGCTCCCAGCACACTTGCACTCAGAGGTGGGGAGATTTCAGCTCAGCAGCAYGAGGACTCCAAGTGTGCCCAGGATGATCTCAGGATGCAGACCAGCATCCATGGGCTCAATGCTGCAAGTCACATCAGAGCCTTTGTGACGGTGCTCACAGGGGTCCCAGGATGAGGGAAGACATGAGGATCTGACTCCATGTTTCAGAAAGCTTGATTTATTATTTTATTATATATATTATATTAAAACTATACTAAAAGAATAGAAGGAAGGATTTCATCAGAAGGCTGGCTAAGAATAGAAAAAGAAGGAATGATAACAAAGGCTTGTGTCTCAGACAGAGAGTCCGAGCCAGCTGACTGTGATTGGCCATGAACTAGAAACAACCACATGAGACCAATCACAGATCCACCTGTCACATTCCACAGCAGCAGATAACCATTGTTTACATTTTGTTCTTGAAGCTTCTCAGGAGAAAAAAATCCTAAAGAAAGGATTTTTCATAAAATATCATGACTACAAGCCTTTATTATGGAATGCTCCATAGGAATCACAGGAAGATCTCTGAAGTAAAGCAGGGTAGTTTCCTTTGCCCTCAGTACTTAAGGAACACCTAAGTCAGAACACTTCCTACCTTCCCAATATATTGATACTGTTTGGTTTTAATGGCACCTTAACACAATTTCCAATTACTCTGCACTTCCAGAARAAAAAGCCCTGTGGCTCCCTCTCACATGCAGATGCATCTCACCACACTCTCTGGTGCAAAGAAAGGATTTTACCCTGCTGTGTTTGTTGAGGTCACCCTTTTACCACTGGAGTCCTCAGCATGCCCATCTGTTGGAATCCTGGATGCTGAGAATTTTAAACTTTGTGTSCTGAAAGGCAAAGACCCACAAGAGAACACTGCACTTGACCTGAGGCCRTGGRGAAGGCTTCCAAAATTGATTGGTAGCACTGGGATTACGGGTGTGTAGCTGGTTAGAAGTGTAGTATCACAGGGTGGAAAACTCAGAGTTTGGGATTTTAGAATATAGAAATAAATATGAAGCAAGATGGAGGCTTTAGGGTGGARGCAGGTTGTTCTTCACCTTCTCCTTCCTTCTTCTCCATGGGTTTGGGTGGCATTTTGTAATTGGGCAGAAAAGTCCCCATTGCAGCTCTTTGGGATCAGTTATTGGSTTAAAAGGGAAAATATTCCAGGTGTCAGYTCTTGATTGGATAGTTTAGTCTTAAAAGACCTTGGAACAAGAGATTGTTGGCCATTTTGTGCTTTCTAATGAAAAGCTGCAGAACTCACAGTAATGAGRCTGTTTTACTGATAGGAAATAATAAACACYTGAGTCTGAACATGAAWTACYRTCTCAAGTGCCTTCAATCCAGCCCCAGAGAAACCAATACCCATCGGTCCCTGGCAGCCTGTGATTCACATCTGAGTTTTGGAACTCCTCCTGACATCAGCAGCTCACCAGAGCTGCTCCAGCCTCCTGCAGCCCCTCACCACAGGAGGCAGGGGCACAGCCCTCAGCTGCCCAAGAGACCCCCTCTTCCAAGAGCTGCTCCCCACCTTTCCTAAGCCAAAAGCAGCAGGCTGGAGGGAAGCAGCCCATGAATTTTAACCAGCTACAAAGCTACAAGGCAAGTAATTTTGACATGGAGAGGAAAAGTCTCCAATAAACAGAAGAAAAACTCCACGTGCAGTTTCTCAGTAGATCAATCTGTCCAGGTACACTCCCACACCAAAAGCATCTGTTCATCAGCAGAGTCTCTGAGAAAAGGCAGAACAGGTCACATCATGGCATCACCTCACAGCCTTTCAGACACTCTCAGTGCTGATGGAGACACACAACAATGCATTTTATCTTGTTCCCAGAACACTGAGACTCTCAGATCAAGAGGGGTCTTGGTTCCTGTCTCTCCTTGTTCATGAGGGAAAGTACCTCAATCTTTACTTCCAGCTACTTTAACAAAGGACTTCTCATTGCCTCCAAACCAAGAATGAGTGCTAACTAAAATAACTTCCCCTTGCACAGGGGAGCTCAGAACTAGACCCAGAACACAGAAGTGTCCCAGCAGCACTCAGTAAATGGGAAGGATCACTTCCCCCAGCCTGCTGGCAGCACAACTCCTGACGCAACCCAGGAGGCTCTTGGCCTTCCGTGCTGCAAGGGCACCCTTGGAGCCTCGTGAACCACCAATATCTTTTCTGCCAAGCTCTTTTCCAGCTATTCAGTCCCTAATCTGTACTGAGACATGGATTTTTTTCCTCTCCAGGTGCAAGACTTGGCATTTCTCTTTGTTAACTTCCTAAGGTTCTTTCTAAGGTTTTTGGTGACCCTTTTCTCTGGTCTGTAGAGATCCCCCTGCTTGGTAGCACACTCACGTGGTGTCCCAGACACCCCTCCCAGGTTTGCATTTGTCTGCAGCTCTAAGTACAAAATTTCAGAAAGCATGGAAGAAAAGGAAAACAGGCTGGTTCTGGAAAGAGAACCCAATAGAATTAAACAACCTCCAAAAATCCTAGCTCATGCTCTTTCCTCAGTGRAGCAGACAAATATGTGTCTCAAGGTGGTGTGGTCACATGGAAGGCCTTGTGGATAGAAGTATGGATCACCTTCAAAGGAGARAAGGAAAAATGGATCAAAACCAAAGCCAACCCACGTCACCTCCAGGAATCAAACCTGTTTAGACCAGCTGTGCTAAGTATTGGTATTGTTCATGAAGTATTTCCCTCCTTAACAGTGATAGAGTGATAGAGCTCGAGGTCTAGCTTAAAATTCTACAGAACAGCCACTGGAGACATCATCAGAACCAGCATCCTGATTAYCCAGCTGACCTCAGCCACTGCAGATTCCATTTCCCCTCCCATCTCAGGAGTGTCTGCCTCTCTTCTCTACCTACCCACTGAATCCCAGCTGCAAGAGRGTTTCAACAAAGCTTGCCAGTTTGCAACCATTACTGAAAGCTTGATGTAGTGTAAGCTTCTCCTCAGCCAAGATTAGACTCTCCGAGCTCTTATTCTTTGAAGTGAGCTTATGCTGCCCTGTTTGCATATTTCATTCTGGGCAGCCATCAAAAGGAAACATCACAAGGGAACTAATCAAGCCCTTGTGAAAAGGTGGTGATGCACACTCTTGGAAATCAGTACTAACACGCTGCTGCTACCAAAGGAATTTGGCCAGCTTCAATAATCAATCTGCCAGCACATGCACTCCTCAGGTTCCAAGAAACTGCTTCCCCAGGGAAAGCAGAAAGGGACCTGCCTTTCTTAGAAGGCCAGGCTTGAAGGGATTTATGAAACCTCTACACATGAAGCAATCTGCATCCTCTCCAGAGGCTACTGGAACCAAGAAGTGCTGGTCCTCACATCAGCAGATACAGGGKAGAGCTGCCAGTGCTGCAGGAATTCCTGAACTCAGCCCCAGCACACAGAATGAGACTGAACCAGCACTGCAGGTGTCTCCATGAGAGCAGCAACCGCTGAATTCTGCCCCAGAGCTCTGCACACCCTGTGTGTTACCGGGTGCCTCGTGACATTTCACAGACACCCTGAGATCACCACAGATATTCTAGGAGCACACGTTCATATTTCACCTCAAATGTCAACAGGGATACACTAAGGAGGGTTTTACCAGAAAAGTGTAGCTGCCACACAACACCTGTAAGCTAACAGCTGATCYCCTACAGAGTAAAAGAAGTTACACTGAGAATTACACCCAGGTCTATCTGTCAATGAAAGAGCCACTCTCAATCAGCACACACCTCTGGATGTCCTAGAATTCCAACAGGTCCTGCTGCTCTAAAACATCCAGACTGATTCCACTGGAAAGGGATACAGCCATTATTCCATAAAATAGAATAAAAATCAGACATCTTAAGAAATTCAGCTGCTAGCAGAAAAAGGACTGARCCCAATATCAGAAAGGTTTTAATTATTTAAATCCAAGACACCCAAGCCAACATACTTTAAAACAATGCTTCAAAAATGTTTTTCTGCACAGTACCCCAGAATTTCTGTAATGTAAGTTATGGAACAAAGTAACATTAAAAATAGGGTCCACTAATGTTAAATGTTGGTAAAGTAAGTTCACAAAATCTATGTTAGGATGTGATATTTAATATTTATTTATTCCAGTCCTTCAGAAGATTTTGTGTATGTGTGAGAAGAAACAAGGTATTGTATTTTCAAGACTGGGAAGAATGAGAAGATTTCAAATCAAAAGACAACAGAAACTTTAAGTCCTTTGAGCCAGTTATTTCAATCTGCTCATTTGACATCAAAATCAATTGTTCTTTTAGTCATGACAGAGTTAAAAGAAACAGACCCAGGCACAACAAAATAAATCTACCCACTCAATTACTGCAATCTAAACGTAGCTGAAGTCCTGAGCTCCCAAGCCAGGTCCAGCCTCTAATGTGTGAGGCACCTGCTGTTTCACAAGCACAGGATGCAGTCCTTGCTCACCAACCCTGAGCCAGCCGAGGGATTTGGAGAGGGTGGGAGGCAGAGCAGGGTGTGTGAAAGACAGGAAAATCCATCCTACCATGTGGGTAAATCAATTATCCAACATTAATGGGCTTCAAGGAAAAACCTAACCAAAGTTGATTTCTTTAATAGCTCATGTACTTCCAGCATGCTTTGATCAGAAACACACACCCAAACCCACAAAACAACAAAAACCTTCTCAGCTGAGGAGGCTGAGAAGGCAGTGGTTCTGTGAAGTCTCCCAAGTTGTACACATTACTTCTGATCTGYCAACAACAGAAGATTCACTGTAGAGTCGACTTCAAAGCCAAAATTTTTTAGAAGATTAGAAATTTCTCTGTAAGAGGACTGTACACAACCTGGACTGACATTTCTGGAGCAGGAGCAGCATACAAGATAACAAGTAGGTAAGCTGCTTAACTCACTCCCCATGTTATACAAACAGGGAATTTACAATCAGTGCCTCTGTAACTCACAGCTGGGAATGGCTCCTTTCTGCACTTGCARTCCAAAAGATGCAGCTTTTTGTTTCAAGATTTCATCCAGCTCCTRAATATGAGCACCAGTTTACAGCAGACAGATGTTTTAGACACAGGTCTTAAAGACTTAATTAGCCAAACAGAACAAGTAAGTTTCATATTGTTTAAATGCACATCTTCTAATCTAGAGATGATKAATAAAGCCCAGCTGTACACTGTAAGTATTATGATTGTGATATGATCTGGGCAAATTTAATTTCCTTATTGCAGCTCAGTGAAGCTCGTGGATCCTCACAGCCCAGCACATATTCTTCCTGCAGTTCATAATCTCAGAAGTTGTCTTTCAGTGGCAGGAARGCAAAATTCTCGGAAGTTCAAAGAAATGTGTTTTTAAAATGAATCAGCAGCCAAACACTTCCTCAATTGTGTCAAAAGCAGAATTTTACCCTGTGACCAGTGACTTGGCACACCATGGAAACCCTTCCAGAGCTTCTTCCTCAAGCTCAGAACTACTGCTTGTACTTTAACAGGATCTCTTGACTGTAACATTTCCAGTGAGCACAAGCTTTAACTCAAGCCATCTTCTCACTGGCACAGCACTATCTTAGTACTCCATTAGTTACTCCAGCTTCCAGCCACCAAGTCCTTCTGGGCTTTTGTCAGGTCCTCATTTTCTCCCSTCCTCTTACTGCAGCACTGTAGGCATCCAAACCAGACAATACATTCAAGCCATGGTGTGAATAATACTACCCAAGTAATATTTTCTCCCTTGACTTTTAAAGTTTATGCATTATGGGAAGTTAGCCATTTTTCAGCTGAATAGATTAAACCACTACTCACTTCTTTCAGCCTTTGAAGTGCATCTATTAAGGTGAAAATCCTAGTTTTCTTTTGAGTTGAACGACCTGGTCCAAATACTTTTAAAGGTATTGCACAGAGCTGTTTTTCAGTCATATTATTACTACAACAAACACATTTGGCATGTGCCAGACCTTTAATTCAGAGATCTACTGCCAAACTGCAGCTAAATACTTTATATCTTCAGGGAACAAAGCATTGGAACAAGAGGGCAAAAACATCACCAGAAGGAGCAAAGGCAGGTGGTTCTATTTATAGCTGATACTTTCATTTCCAGTTTTTGCATATTCCCTCTGGTCCTGCTGGATTTCATCTCTGGCTGGAAGAAGCCACCCCTGCTCTCAGCACTCTGCCAGCCTGACAAAGCAAAGCCAACAGGCTGTCACTTTCCCTTCCATCCTAAAGCARGCCCTGGGAAAAGGAAGAAACTCTCACCCTGCCTGGAACCAAGCTGGGGTTTCCTCACCCTGGCTGCCTCCCCACCATTTCCTCTAGCTCACATATCCTCCACAGGCTCATTTTTTCCCACTGGTTTCTTACAAGCTCTTTTTTACTTCACACAAAATCAGCTGTCAAACACAAATGCATCACATCCACGTGAATGTCTACATTTCTTCCTTCAGACTATCTTAGAGGCTCAACTTAATTTTTGTTCTCCTGCACTACCAGTGCTTTTTGGATAAGAGGGCATCAGAGCTTTTCATTAAGTGTACAAGTCAGAATCTGGTAAAAAAATAAATCCAGAGAACCTACAATGATGGCATAACCACTGTTTACATTAAAGTTTGTGTGGAAACAGAAATTTGCAACTCTAAAATTATTGACAAATTTCCAGTTTTAAGAAAACTTCTCCCCACACATGCACTGCAATTGGAGTCCCTCTGTTGGTGGAGCAACAATAAACACTGACATGAATAAGCTCAGCAGCTTCCTTCCCTGAAGTCACACTATTTGCCAGTTAAATCCAAACCAAACAGTGAAACCCTGACACTGCAACAACTTAGCACTTCCTAAATTGTTCTATGGAAAACACGTAAAGAAACACACATTAAAAAAAGATACACGTGCCATTTTCAAGTCTGGGTTAATGCTCCAGCATGGGAAATAGATTTGTAAGTAAACTGGCAAAAAGCTGATGTGGCAAAAAAGCTGATAGGCCAAGAAGCACCTATAATGTATTGTAATTAGGAAATAGTTGRCTTCTCATTGTGATGCTGTGAATTATGTGTATTGTCTCACCCTTCCCATGAGACTGAAAATGGAATAAAAGTTTTCAAAACACCTCTCAGTTTTCCCATCTCTGGGTCAGAAAAGAACACAATCTGACACTCCAGAGGTAACACCAGCACCCATACCTGAAATGCAGGTTTCTGAGGGAGGGATTTGCTGCTAAGGCTGAGAAAGGCAGCCTTCCYGAGCCATGAGAGCTCCCAGTGGGCATTATCCCACACTCTGCCCTTCGCAGAGAGCCACACAAAGCAGCTGGAAGCGCAGCCCCAGAGAACACTGAGAAGCAGGGCAAGCTCCCAAGGCCCCCCAGGCCAGCACTAATATTGACACAGCACATCAGGAGCAGAATTGCTGTAGCTGACAACTCCCTGTCCAGCCAGAGCAGTGCTCAGGACTGCTATGGAACTGCCATGGGATGGCAGGGCAGGGAAACCACAATGCCAACCCAAAGGAGTCCTTCAGCAGGACATTAAAGGTAAAGTTAGATGTCTCATTGCACCACATACTGAGCACTTAAATGAATGCTCTTGGCTTCTACTGCAGCACTAGCTACTTTTCATGCTTCCTTCTCTCTTCCTTGGATAAAATGGAATGTCTGTGCTATTGACACGTGTTTAAGGTGAGCCCCAAACACCCTAGAGTGTGAACCTCACTAAAGCCAGCATTTTGAGTGGTTTTGGTTTTGAGGGTTTGTAATTACAGCATTCAAAGCAAGACTTGATGGAGCAAATGAAGTGATAGTTTAGGGAAAAGCCATCAGAATATTGCTTGGAAAARGTTGTATTTGTCTAGCTCAGGATAAGCACGAGATACTGTTGTAAACCTCACAGCAAAGTTTCTCAGAACAGCTGATAGAACACCTTAGTGCCAAAGGGATGGCTTTACTCCCTTTTTTAGTCTCTTGTCACTCTTCCTCCAGATTTCCCTTCCATTACTCCAGCAGAGACTTTTATGAAATCCTCCGAGCCTGCATGTCCAGTGTGTTGAATTCATCAAGCTGAACAATAACTTGAGAGAAAGCACAATCTTCTGGGGGCTCAGAAATCTCCAGTGCCTTGCTGAAAGGTCAGATGGCACCCAGAAGCAGCTCAAAGCAAGGGGAGGAGACGTGCCAGAGAAGGGGAAGGGAAGAAATGTCCCATCTAGCTACAGTAAGCAGTTAAATAGCCTTGTTACAGCCTTTCTGCACTTTCAAGATATTTTCAGCACTCCCACAGGATTTGTTTTCAATACACAAATCCCTCCTCGGTTTGAGCAAGACAAGGTGTGCTGAAACCTTTCCACTGATCCACATCTGCACTGTGACATTTTCTCTGCTCTTTTGTGAATGGCAAGTTATTAATATTCAGACACAGCAGAGGAGTATTTCCATCCACTCTGCAGTCACTGCTGCAGTGGGAGGATAAGCTTTATTTTCTTGAGAAAGGCCTACAGCAATAGGAGAGCCCTGYAGAGAAATGGCTGATACAACATATTCCTTTTTTGTGCCTCTGTACATTCACATTGATGTTGAGAACCACCACATTTCCAAACCTGTGACATTCAGCAGCCAGAGATCCAGCTGGATACAAGCCTCAGACTTGGCATTTTCCAGACAGCTTTTAAATCCATGATTTCTAATTTAAATCAACAGTCAAGTTTGAATGCATACTTTTACATTAYAACTGAAACTGAAGAAGCTTTAAAAGTGCTGCTGTATTTGGAAAAGGACTCAAGTTCCCAAATCATGACAGCCTTTAGAAAGGCAAAGGAATGATCAGGGAACACCAGCAGTTCACTTATTGGGATCCCTATTGCTATGCAGACATCTCAACCATTACAAAAATTWAAAATAACAGAAATGCAAGTTGGGAAGAATAGTGTGCAATAGACACACACATACAAAACAACCCAAGAGATAAAAAAATCATGCCAAGACCAAATATGGGCAATSAGGAAGAAAACCTGTTCAGAAAAAACCCAGCACAACAAATGACAGCCACCCAACCCCAAAAATGGACTCTGCATAAAAGTGAAGGCTGCATGCTTGATTTTTTAAAAAATKATTTYTCATCMTTGACTCAAAGGTCCATCCACACAACAACATCCTTCCTTCCCCACCTAATCAAGAAGGGATGCAACACAGAGCAAAGGGACATCTCACAAACAGTTGCAATCAGAAGTTTCTCCAACCCATTGTTTTAATTCCAAAAGAGAACATTCCATGACCTACGCAGTCTGATCCCAATGGACCTCGGAAGGATCACTAGACAGTTCACATTCCTTCTCAAAAAAGCTTAAGTAGGTTTGGATGATTTTATTTCTGCAAGTAGCAGACTCGTGCCAAATATTAATAATGCAGTCCCTTAGTTACCACTTACAAATGCTTGTAATTATTTACAGCTCCTGAACACAGGATGGCTTGGATATCATCCAACAAATCCCCAGCAATTAAATTTCTTAGAAAATGGAAAACTTTCTACTTTCACTCAGTAGAACAATAGAGGCAATGAGTTCTGCTTAAGGAACAATGAAATAAACKGGTCCTCTTCAGCTTAGAAAACTGGCAGGACCAAGATCTACAAATTCATCAAACRCCATGGGGACATCAAACAAAGCCTGGCTGAAAGGCTCAAAACAACACAGCCCTTCACATGAGGTGGAAAGGCTCTGGAAACTCTCTGCCAGGTGGAAAGGCTGTGGAAACTCTCTGCCAGGCAAGAGGAGGCCTAGGAGCTCCTGTGGTTTGTGAGCTTTGCACAGAGAGGCAGGACCAGCTCATGGAAAGGGATTCTGCTGAGGGTTACCAGCTCATGGAAAGGGATTCTGCTGAGGGTTACCAGCTCATGGAAAGGGATTCTGCTGAGGGTCACCACCACTGTGAAGTCCCTGAGCTGAAAATAACTGCAGGCCCTAATCCCACTCTTTCACCAGGAGCAACTCACAGCCCTGCTGGAGACACAAMTCTACAGCAGCTCTTCATGGCACACAGTGGTCTCTCTTGCCTTCATCTGCTATCAGTAAAAGAACATTATCTCCATTTCTAAGAGAAACTCCTATTTACAAGTACAATATACACGGCATGCTGACAGGGAAAGTGTGAAATACACAACATCCTCAAAACATCCTTCCAGGTCAACTGTGTTTAAGTTAATTCACCTGCAGTTATCACCCTACCACCACTCAGCACCAGGTGGAACATCTGACCTGAATCAGTAGACATCACAAGTTTAGCAAAGCAGTTTGTAAAAGCTTAGCTTATCAGAAAAAAACCCAGTCTAACACAGGAAGCCAGGTTTATATGCTCAGTGCCTGCTTTCCTAAATGGAATTTCAAATCCAGTTTTAACAGCTGAAGTCCTCTGCAGCAGCACTGAGCAAGGAACCCCATAAAAGTCAGCAGGCACAAACCCCCCAAAACAAGCACCAGAAAGGCAGGCCTGAGCCTCACCTTGCCAAGCACCTCAGTGCACACACACTGCCCCACTCACCTCAGACCTCTCCTACAGTGCCAGATCTTTCCTATCATTAAGTAAAACTCTTAATTCTCTTTTTAAAAGAGGCCCAAGAGCCACTAAAGCAGGCAAACTGTTACTGATCATAGAATCATTAAGGTTGGAAAAGACCTCCAAGATCATCAAGCCCAACCTTTGACCTTTGATTACACACAGGGAAAAACCCAACCAGACAAAAATGCTTAGATCAGAAAAGAATCACATATTTCAAAGGATCATGGACTAAACAATAGACACAAAGAGTTCTGACTTTTTTTAAGAGTCCTACTTTTCTGAAATGTTCACTTCAATCTCATGCACTATTGTGCCCTGTCATTAATAGAGCAATACATACACTTTTTGTGTGTATGTTTTCTTCAGTCACTCATCTGGTGCTCAACTGAAATGCTTTTTTTATCTGTTCAAGTCCCTTCAGCTCTCTTCAAAGGTTCTGTCTCCTCTTCCATATGCATTGAATTTATTTGTTATCCCTAAAGGTACAARCTTAAATTTATATTCTCTAAATTCTGGAGTAACTGACTAAACACAAAATATTTACCCTGAGCAACTTAACTGACAAATGTAAAGGCATTTTCATTACCTTCATGTTAAATCACTCCATCTTTGTCTTCCTAAATATGAGTATCAGCTCCTCAGGTTTCTGTCCCACTTTTGTCTCCCTCCAGTATCAGTGCTCAAAATTTCACCTTATAGCAAATCACTGGTATTAATATTCTGTCACTGGTATTGATATTCTTATTCCAAAATAAAAAGTGTTATATTTTGATCCATTTAAGATTACAGACCAAAAGTGGTGTTTGCTTTGCTGAACAAAACTCATGGGTATTACATTTTATGCATGCTTTAGAGAATAACAACACGAGAACCCCCTGCAGTATTTTTAACCTTTTGACTTGTTTTGCTGCAAGAGTCTCTGTAGTCCCCTTCTCTCTGCTCCAGGTCTCTCTGGCCCTCCCTGTCCTGCTCAGCCTGGTAAAAGCTGTATGTCCTTGCACTTCCTTCTACTCAAACACAGAGTGCAGATAAGCAGGCAAGCTTTATCTCAACACTGATACCAGATTCATTCATATCTCTTCCCTTGTACAATCCTGTGTTCTGCTCTCCTCTGCTGCAACAGGAGGCAACCTCATCTACTCTTTTATAGGACACACTGATATGCTGTAATTCAGGTCAAAGTTTACTTTACAAAGATATCCTGGAAGAACTGATGTGTTGTAAGAATCCCTTGCCTGCCTCCTACCTTTTCTGTTCTGAAGCTTAGTTCTCCTTGCTCCTAACTTCCAATTTGCCTAGCCTGAATGTCACCAAGTCACCTACCTGCTATTAAACCTCATTGCATTTTCTCCTACCAGATAACGTTATCAGCTCATTGACTGAAGGATTAATGCAGTGAATTGCTTTTTCCTCCTTTAAGTGAGTTTTGCTGTGTTCCTTTCATCTGACACCAAATTTATGTTTGCAAAACAGTTCATTCCTTGAACTCCTTTCAGTTTTCTATTCGCACTTTATCAAGTCTGAGAAAGTATTAAAGCCATGACATAATTAACATCCTACATAGATCAACCTCCCTTTGAGTCCAGCTTGATATCCTTGTTTACCAAGGCACGGATTCTTTTGTGCACCTCTCCAATGTTGCCCTGGGAACTGCCAGTCAATAAAGTCCTTCCACCCTCAGTCACTTCCTCTTGCAAGTGTGACATACAGAACAGGACTCAGCTGCTAGTTAGAAAGGGCACATGTATTTCTCAAGCAAGCCAAGTGGAAATTGCCAGAATCAACGCTCCTGACTAATCCTTACTCAGCTCACACACAGTAACTATGAATCAGTCTGATAGTTTATTTAATACAGGGCTAGGTGGGTTTTTACAGCACAGCACACACTCCTCTTTGGAAGATTCAGAAGACAGAATTCACACTATTTCATTAGTTGAGAAGTTGAAAATCTAACCTTTTAATCCTTTCTAACTGCTAGAGCTTTTAACCTCCTGGCTTTAGCACTCAGCTGGGTACTCCCATACAGCACTGGTGCTTACCTAACCCCACACTGAACTGTTCAGAGATACAAAATAGATGAAACCTAATCTTGTCAAGAAGTAATTTTTTTAAAAAGCTACAAGTCTGAGTAATGACAGTTTGGTGATTCAGAAGTCAAACAGATGCCAGCACTGTACAGTGGAGAGGAGAGACAGTGAGCTCACCAGTGAGTGTCCATTTAACTTCCCTTGCAAACACACCCCTCAACGTGGGAGCACACAGGTCAACCCYCAAAGGCAGGTTACAGCTCAAGTAGCCCTACAAAGACTCCAGGGTAATAGAAGCATTCAAGAAACACTCTGAAATGTATTTATTTTGTTTGTGAGCTGCTGCTTTGGATAAATTTGCTCCTTTTGTAGAAGGCTGTTTAATCAACACCCAAGTGAATCCATCTCCCACCTACAGCAGCACAGTCAGGAAAGAACCTGGATGAAATGTTACTCCAGTTAGGATTAAGGAACATTGCTCTGGGATGGCACATGGAACAGTCAAATCTAACTGACTGAGATGACTGATGCCTACAGCCTGAGCAGTGGGAATGTGAAAACTATGAAGATAAAAGCAGAGCACAGCACAAGGAGCCACCAGGAACAAAGTGAGCAGCCCTTTGAAGGGTGGAAAACAAGGAAAAGCTCACATGTGGAACTGATTGGGATGAGTCCACTTCTGGAAGGATATGTGGAAAATACAGAACTACACCGTGAGGGATGATTGAAGAGAAACTCACCCGCTGCTGCCAAACAAAGACTCGGCCAAATTCCGTCACAGGGAGGAGTTACAGGGGCTATGCTGGGTTGTGTTTGGAGGTGAAAACCYAACCCTTCACTGCAGCACACAATGAGGTTTGCTAGAAAGGGCAATCAAAGTTAGCTGTACTTATCCCTAATGTTTCTCCTTTAAGCTAGTGCATCAAGAGTCTTCCAGGTGTTGAAAGGGCAGGGAAGTTTCTTTTTCTGCTTCCTGAAAGTTTTTGAAATCCACTTGCCAGCCACTCCTCCAGGCAAACCTGAGAACCTGGCCCAGTGTTATTCTGTGACCTGGTTGCCAACACAGCATCACTCCAAAACATCGTCACCACCACGAAACACACACGCACGAAAGAGCAAACAAAGAGTTCACAGAACTGAGACAAAAGGACAGAGAGCCCCACACAGGCAATTCCAAGGGTGAATTCTTGAGTGCCTGCGTCTGTAAATAGAGTCAGAGGCCAGCTGAGACACCAGTTACCAGGCTTTCCAAAGTCACCAAACAAAATTCAACAGAAAAATGGAAAAATAGGTTCCAYTGACAAATAACAGAAAGCAGTAGTTTTCCAGGTTTGCCAAGGGACACCATCATTCCAGTGGGTTTGAGGCTACAGGAAAATAGCAAGCCACAGAAATCTCCTAAAAGTAGAGGACGAGTTGGACGAGCGACCAAATATTTGTTTTAAAAAACAAGAAGTATGCACCCGAAATGTGTGCCAAAGAAAGTAGATTACACAAGTGTTACAGCACACCATGAATGAATCCATGGAGGCTTAAGCACTTGCCTGAGCAAATCCTGCTCTAAAAGGCATCTTCATTTTGTCTAAAAAGCAGCAAGACCTCTGCAACACTAATTTAAGCACTTAAAGGAATTTTAAGAATCTTAAAAATATGGAATAATGATCATCAATATGCTACAATACTATCTGGGTCTCTAACGAGATACCAATAGGACACTTTTTGCTCASTTTTTTGTTACATGGAAGACATTTTTTTTGTTCTGTTTCTTTCCAAGGTGTGCAACTATTTGGTCTTTATTAGTGTTCATATGCTCTAAGGAAAAAATAACTRGAATCACTTCAAGTAGAAGGCATGAATTATCCTGTTATCTGCTGAGTTAAACTTTGTCTTACGTTACATTTATATTCCGAATAAAATTCAAAAATTTTAGTAAATCTCTTTAATAAGGGCACATTATAGTCTTAGAAAGTTTTTCATGCCACTGAACACAAGAACAATTCTCCTGAACAGCTATTTGATAAGAACAAACTATGGTGCCAATACTTCTCTGAATGGAAGTCTGGGTAGGCTTTAGAAAGCTTTGCTTCTTAAAAACAGAACATTTAAACCAACTGGCAGCAAGATGAGATCTATGCCAAGTTTGAGAATCATTCTTAAACCACAATTTTTTATTTATTTATTTTTTCACACAAACATGTTCCCTCCTCAAAGGCAGCAGAGGTGTGCACAATTAATGGAGTTCAAACCATGCATTGTCTTGGAAAAAAAATCTTCTTCCCCTCAGTCTCTTTCCTATATTCCACTTCCTCCAGACTTCCTGGCAAGTTTAACTGGAGACATTGCTGGGTCTCTGCCAATTTTACATAAATTATCAGTTTGACAACAACTTGGACACGTAAGTGTTCAGCTCTGGCAAAGTCAGGTGATGGTGGTGAATGAGCTCCTGCGAGATTTGTGTCTCTGAAACACTTCTATATTTGTCCATCTGGAAACCCAGAGGCACGTGGGCCAGCAAGGGGAAAGGGAAAAGAGTCAGAGGTCTGCCTGAGTTACTCTTCCTTGTTATAAAAGAGAATTTATTTAAAATGGTACAATAAATACTGAAAAGCTCCACTGTATAGCTCCAGAGATGAAAGTAAGGAGTTGCTTATTTTTCTGGCTTCTGGGTTTCAGCACCAAAGCCAGATTTTTTTCATCAAGTTTTTATGTAGATTTATGAAAGAAATGACCCAACACAGCTTAATCCAAAAATACTCTGTCACAAAGTCTCTTCTTCCACATGAAGGTTGCAGTGTAACACATTTAAAACAGCACTCTTCACACTTCCTGCCTCTCCCACCTCTCCTTCAGGAATACTCACTTTGTGAGCTGTTTCCTAACCCACAAAAGCAGAAATGTTTATGAAGCCACAAGTTGTGTGGCATCAGCAATCCCAAATCACTCTTCTGGGGCAAATACTCAGCTTTGAGACCCAGCAGATTCCCCAGGCCTGGATCTTTGCCCCAACACAAATGCCACCACAGAGGATACACAGATGGAAATTCTCAGCCAGGAAGGGCTTGGAGCACTGACCACAGCAACCCAATTCCAATGATCATCAAACTGCTGTCCAAACTCATCCAGCTCTCCACAGATGATGTAAAGGACTCATGTGTCATTATAAACCAAACTGCTGGGCACCAAACCCAGCATTTTGTCCTKTCAAGGTACCAGAGCAGAGCCCCGATGATCCTGCCCTGAACAGCACCTGTTTCCCACATGTTCCTTGAAAACCTGCAAAAATCCATCAGTCAGAGCAGAATTCTCAGGAGAAACAGAGAAAGGACAGTCAGAAAAGCTGCACAATGGCATCAGCTGTATCCAGTTGTTAAAATTTGCTCTAATCCCCACCAGGAATGGGAATGTAGAAACAGTTTCTCCAATAGTTGACTGCAGTAATCTTCTCCTCTGCTGGGCTTTTTTCCCCTCATCATCTTATTCTTGATAATGACAAAAGCATTTGAGTAAGACAAATAAAGAGCCACTCCAGCTAAGAAAATAAAGCAGGCATTTGCTATGGAAGAGTCTCATGGTCAAGTCAGATAAATGAGGACAGGAATTACCTCATTCAACAAATAATACCAAGTACAGTAATTGAGATCTCATTATTGCCAGCTGGGATAGCTTAAACAGACTGAACTAGATTTTAAAATGCTCTAACAGGGAAATACCCATCTTTCTTCAGACTGTCTCCTGGCCAGACAAGCTGACCAAGTTGCACATGTCTCAGAGGGAGAAAATGTATTTACATAAAAGTCCTAAAATTTCTAACAGAAGCTAAAAAGAAAATCTCTACACAAACTCAAACTAGCATGAACTCTTTCTCTTTCTACTTAAAATAGGAATATCCAATTGCTGGCCTTGTATTTCTAAAGCACAAATTACTTCTAGTACTTCTAGAATTTGGACCCAACTACATAGAGAGCGTTTGACAACATTTTCAACAGATTGTTCTTTAATTACAGCACATTTCCAGCAATTCTAATGTTCTATGTGACAAACCCCTCTAAGTCACTGAACCTGACTTGACAGGTTTCTAAAATAAACTACAATATTCAGAGGCTGGTTTGGTCATTGCAGTGAAAATATATTTTAAAATAAGAAAAAAAAGGAAGAAACTCTATAAAAACAGGAAGAAAACAACAATATTTGTAATAGAAACTTCCAAGCCACAGTATATTTGGTAYAGATTAAAAACACAGTAAAATGTTACTCTAGGGCAGCAAATTTGCATAATATTCTGGGCCTTTATCAGATTGATAAGGAAAAGAAACTATTCCAGGTATCAGAGCCTTCTAAGATCACAAACATATGTAAGTTTCTGGATTTATGAATTTGGGCCATGTCCTGACTATAACACAAAAATATTCTTAAGTACATTGGGCACTGTGTTGATATTGACTTTTYTCCATTAACTCATTGAATTAATTTCATCAATAAAAAAACCAATTTGCAAATGCCAAGATTACATGACATGCCTTGGCAACAACACACATTGGAAAGGAAACAGGAATAAATGGGCCTCCTGTTTCTTAGTCAATAATTCTGGAACTTCAAACTGGAAACTGCAACCTGGTCAAGACCAGGTTAAAAAAATATAAACCTCCAAAACAAACATCTGATTTTTTTTTTTTTTTCAGCGTATTCTAGACCACAGATTCTATACCTGAAAAATGACCAGGCCATTCAAGTCTTTGGGCAAAATAAATATTATTTTCCAAGGTTATATTAAAACTAATAAGCCAGTAGCCAAAGTGCAGCAGAAAGCTCAAAACTCAAGGAGATTTAAAATACAATTATCAGAGGTCCTTGAATGAAAGATAAAAATATCACTAGCACCAAAAGCCAACTTGCTGCCACTCTCAAAGACTACAATGCACATGCACAAGATAAAGGATGAAAGTTTTGATATTTTAATAGATCATTTTGCTTCAAATTGGAACTGAACTCCTAAATTGTGTAATGCTCCAAGAAAAATCAACAGATGACAAAGAAATCCATTCACAACAAGTTAAGGAAAAGAAAACCCAACCAAACCAGTTCAAGGAAACTATAAAATAACAGCTTTGAAGACAGAAAAAACATTCTTACAAAAGAAAAGAAAAAGAGGAAAAAAGTTAAAATAAAAGTTTATTAGCTTTATTTTTTCCTGTTTTTTCTAGGAAGTAACTTTTCCTTCTCACTTCACCTGATAAATATTCTGCAGTACAGTATTATTTAAAAATTTCGACCAGTCYTTTTGATTTTGTCCATTTTGGTCAGGCAAACTATAAAAAGTAAAGGCACTTTAAGGAAGTTTCCAAGATAAAAAGAACTTGAGATCAAGAATAATAGTGATTTCTGAGTTCTCTGGTAGTCTTATTCCATTCACCCTTGAAATCCTGCATCAATCCCAAATGGATAATAAAAATTTTTGAGTTTTCTGAGTAGTCCTGTATCAAAAATACATCCAATCTTTTAAATACATGGATTCCATTCACTTATTTTTCAGCTGACACAGAAAGGAATTAAGGCAAAAGGCTTCAATTGAATGAGCACCTCAGAATTGCTATAAAGTACCTCCCTAGGAAAGTGATTTCAGAGACATGGTGCCAGAAGATGCTGCCTAGGAATCACCAAACATCCTTCCCAGTGCTACAGCACCTGCCCGTGGGAAGATGGATTTCCATCCCAGCCACACAGGGAACAACTGCTCAGCATTCAGCAACGTGCCTGCTGCACTAAACTGCCTCCTACCTGTGGAAAACAGAGCCCACCAACATCTGCAAGGAAAACCCAGCCAAAACCACCCCAAACACCACAACCATCCTCCTCAGCTGCTTGCACTCATGAATGGGTCCCTTGAAAGCCAGCAGAGAACGTCAGCACCTTGGGCCCCAGAGACTGGCTTGGGAGTTCTCCCCTCCCAAGGGCTGCCMAGGAGATCTCCTGCTCTCTGAGCAGCCTGCTGGCACCATTCCTGCACAAGGCCAACCTAGTAAACTCCAGCACGGCTCTACAAGCTGCTCTGACATCAGCAGCTGACCCAGAAGTGCATCTGACACAGCAGACATTGAATAACAGCTTCTCAAATGGCAGCAGACTGAAAAGGTTACAAATTCTCAACGTGCTGCCTAAGAAATATCTTTTTGCAAGTGCAAAGGAGAAAGTGTGACCTGAACAGAGAGAGAAGAAAGACAAATCCTTGCAGGCATGGGTCCTCAAACAATCCTGTACTTTACTCATGAAGAACCCACTATCAGGCAGCTCTTGAATCAAATTAAACTATAAACCAGGAACTTGAGCATCAGCTAAAATAAATTTGAAATAATACCAAACACAACAGAAACTATCAATCTTTTTTAGGGCAAAGACTGAAATGTCAGACTATTTTTTTAGGTAATTAATATTCCAGACTAACAAAGCCTGAAGATGCTGTTTTGATCTGCGTTCTTCTGCAGAATGGATTAAAAAAGAAATTACATTTCTCAACATCTGGTGAAAGATCAGGTTTCCAAGGAGATGAAGTCTGGGCCTTGGATAAGTAGCCTTACTGCATATTTCCAACAAATTGAGGTAAAAAAGGCAGGTTAATGGCAGCGAGTTACCTTGATACCCACCCATTCAATGTGCAGCTCAATTTAACAGACATCACAGGTTATCTGACAAGGCTCAGAGTCATTAAATACCAGTAAAACTAATTGGATAATCACAACTGAGATTTCTTCCTCACACACAAAAACCCCTCAAAACTTAAATAGGCTTTCTAAATAACCCAATTCACCAACTCTTAGAGAGAAAAGCCTTCTGATTTTTCAAGTGCATAAYTTTTCTGCTTCAATGTCTTGAGTTTCAACCATGTAACACCTGAGCACCAGTCTGGATTTGATGTGACTAAAGCTGGAACACATTTCCTATTGCAGTGCAAGACCACCCCACCCTCATAGAGATATGCACACCCCACAGGCAGCTTCATCCATCATCAATCTACTGCCCAAAATCTACCTACTCTTAGAGACACTGAAAGCTTTTTCACCACGTTTGAAAACGCCATCAACCACCTCATTTGCATCTTCAAGCACCTCCAAAACACAGATTGTAATTTCTGTGGGTTCATAAGCAGAATGTTCAGTAACCAAATTTCAAAAGTTGGTAACTGAGTTCCAGTCAGCATCATCCAGTCAGCGACTGCATTTATCAAAATCAATTATTTCAGGCTGAAGCTCTCAAAATATGATGACAGCCAAAAATTAAAGTTTCAAAACATGTTTACTGTATCGAAGTAAATAGAGAAAGCTTAAATATTGCATTCTGTAAACTTAGTGAGAACCAAAAAGCTACACAAGAATAAAAATATGTAGTTATTTTGGGCTTCTCTTTGCAGTCATTTTGCACATGATATGCCTTTATACAGCTTTTATTGAAGACAACTAACCTCAGAGAACTTCCTAACACTTGGGGATACAAGCAGCTGCCTTTTGCTATTCTTCTTCCCTTTTTTAGAAACAGAACTATGGAAAAAACTGAGGGTAAAGGTTAAGAATGAAAAGCGTGCAGGTTACAGAACTGAAAGTCAYTACAGGATGCACCAAATTTACTTTGTTTCACTTAACAATAATGTATTCCTTCAGGTTTTCCTGTAGCTCCTGTCAAAGTATAACAACACAGRCAATGGGCCCCATGCTGAAAACAGCTTAAAATGTTACATTTGAGCATGGAAACAGCACTTCTGTACTCATGTAAACTAAATAACCTGCAGGTCTCCYGGTATTTCCAGCATCCTGGATATCAATTCCCTTGGAAAACCTGCCTTCCTCACCTGCAGCTCTCACAGCTCTCAGCTTTGCCATCAGTCCTGCACAGCTTCAAAGGACTCCGTGCAACTCTAAGCTCCACCAAATAAACCCAATAAACGCTCTCTGTTCTCACTCCTGGTTGCCCAAAAGAACCCTTGAGAGCAGGWATTTGAAGGAGAAAAACAAATCTCCTTTAAAGCCCCCTACAAACATCACCTTCCCAACACATCCCYAGCAAGGGTCCCCAAACCCAGCAGGTCTCTTGGGAGCTCGTGGTGACAGGGACGTGGCAGCAGCCCCTAATTCCAGCTCTGGCTTKGTGGAATCCCAGCTCCAGCCACCTCAGCTTCCTGACACCAAACCAAGCAGCTTTCTTCGTGTTCTCTGTGGTGCTTCTCGCTTGCCTGCCCTCCCAAGGAACTTCTTTCACAGAGCTTGATCCTTCACAGCCCCACRCGCCACAGCTGGCATCCAAAGAGACAATGGAAATGCACGGTGTGGAAGAGAATATGGGACAAAACAGCATAAAACCCCAATGAAATGCTGTGGCTGTAGATTATTTCACACTGCTCAATTTCTACAAGCAGGGGTAAAACCCCAGGAATGGTCATGAGAAGCACAAACCCACAGAAGTCAGGAGGAGTAAAGCCTTTCTCCTTAATAAGCAGCTGTGGTTTAGAGTAACCAGAGAGAGGTCTGTAGTTCCTGATGCTTCAAAGAGCTATTTACATTTGCATATTCCTGGAGGATACAAAACATACATTATGGAGAGGGCAGAGTTTAACCTCAGCCTTCTGCAAGACCGTTCACGGAGACAGTTAGCTGGAATTAATACTTAATTGGAACAAAYGCTTTCTTTTCTCCCTTACAGACTTAGCTGCACCCTATGTATTATCAGTCACTCACATTTAAAAAGCCCTTTTGATAAAAGAAGWTATAAACAGGCAGGACAGGTACTTTAATTACGAGTATGTTTAAAAAGAAATGTAGTATTTTGAATGTTGAAGTTCCAGGATTTAAAAAAAAAAATCTACTTAAAGACTGCATTTTGAAAAGAGATTAGATCACGCTGTGCAGCTGACCCTTTCTACCTCACACACTAAGGAAATACTTTAAAATTCCAGTAGGCATATTTGCTTCCACGGCAAGAAAACACACCCACTTGTTCCTTCACCGTTGTTTTTCAAGCACGAAAATCTTCCCAAAACTGTTATCATCGAGGCACTGGAGTAACAGAAACCCCAGCAATTAAAAATGCAAAGTGATTCCCTTGCCTCCCCAAGCGCAAAATCCTGATCTCGGCAAGCCGCCTCGGTGTTCCCGCTGTGTTCCGTTCTCCGCTGGAGGAAAACCTTCCTCCCCTTGCSACAGGCAGGGGCACCCAGGCGTCCGCCAGGGCAGCGGGAGAGCGCCTGGGGACGCGGGGGATCCCCAGGAACAGCCCCGGCAGCGCCCGGGATGCTCCGTGCGGCCGCGGGGCCGGCACCTGCCCGCGGGCGGGACGGGCCACGGCGCCACGGGAACGGGGAATTCCCGAGCACCGCCATCCTCCTGCCTTGCACACGGGGCCTCCCCCACCCCGGAGCGGCCGGCGGAGACCCCGGGGCCCCGCTGGGGCAGGGCCGGGCAAGGGGCTCCGTCCCCTCCATGAGGGCCGCCCGAGCCCCGCACCGGGGAGGGGGCACAGCCCGGCACGCCCCCCCAGCCCCCCGACCGCCCCTGCCCCAGCGGGACCCCGGCCCGGCTCTGCCCCCCGCGGCTGAGGGCCCGGGCCCGCCGGCCAGCCCCGTGCCCCCGGTGCCGCCACACCGCCGGGCCAGCCCGCCCCGGGGCCCCGCTCCGTAACGGGGCCCCCGCCGCGGTCCCGGC
>JACDOX010000204.1:107097-134431 GCA_014549065.1 Cardinalis cardinalis
CGCACGCCCGGCGCAGGCAGCCCCCGTCCCTGACCTACTTTCCGCCTGGCTTGCCACCCGACGGCGCACCACTAACCTACTTTCCAGCCAATGGCACCCTCCCCCGGCCCCGCACCGGACGCGCCCGCCCGCCAACGGCAGAGCGGCTCCGCGCCCGCCTCGCCCAATGGGCGGCCGCCGAGCGGGCAACGCCCGCCCCCCCGAGCGCCGGCAAATCCCCGGGCGGCCCCGCGGCCCCGGCCAATCGGAAGCGCGGCTCCGGGCCCTGGTCCCGCCCCCCGGCCGGCGGCGGGGGGGCGCCGCCGGGACCCGGATGTGGCGGTGGCGGCGGGGTCGGAGAGGGTTCGGGGCGGGTGTGCCCGGAGCGGCGGGGAGGGCTCTGCCTCGCCCGCGCTGCTTGCCCCGGCGGCGCCGCCGCCCGCGGTACCGCCCGCTGCCCTCCTCTCCGCTGGGGCTCGCCCGTGCCGCTGCGTCACCGCCGCGTGACGTCAGCCGCGGCCGTGACGTCACGCGCCGAGGTGTGAAGGTCATGGCGGCGCTGCCCCATCGTGGCCGCCGCGCCCGCGCCTCGTCTCCCTCCTTCCCTCGGCGGTGGTACATGGCCCGGACACCGCCCCGGTGCCTCGGGGAGCGGTGCCGTGCTGGGTCCTGCSGTCCGCCTTTAGGGTCAGCTTCTCTGCCCTCAGCGCACGGGCCCTTCACCCTCCAGCCACTCTGCCTGAGGGTGGCCGTGGCGCCCTTCAGCCCAGCCGCAGGTCCCCGGTGCTGCGGAGCCCCGCGGAGCCCCGCCTGGGGCGTGCAGGCGTCAGCTCCCTGCCGGGGAGGCCATGCTCGGTCACTGTCCTGGTTTAGGGCAAATTTGGGAGAAAGCCTCCAAAGAGGCCCCTCCAGAAAGCAAACCCACACGGCCCCTCCCCCCAACCAGGTCGGGAAGGATTCCTCGGAGAGAAGTGGAAAGAACCTGTTTATTTAACAGGCACAGCACCCCCAGCCCACCAAATGAACAATACCAGGTGACACCACTCTGTCACCGCTCTAAAAAAGATGACAAATTCAGAAAGTCTCTCTGGGAGTGGTGGCTCTGTTCTCAGGCCCTCCGGCGCTGGGGCAGCTGCTGCAGCCACAGGGTGCAAACTCTCGGCGTTCCCAGGTCCCAGTCCGGAGCAGGTTCGAGTGGCTCCAAAAAAGGGAAAGGAGAAACAGCCCAGGGAAAAATTTGGACTGCTCAGCTAAACTAACTAATGAGCAGAAGCAAAAAGCAAAAGCAAAGCAGAAGCAAGAGCAAAGCAAAAAAAAGCAGCGCCATGTCCTGCCCTGTCTCTGTGTCCCGCCCGCCGTGGGGGAGCGGCTGAGAGCAAAACCAAAACAAAACATTGRCTCTTCAGAGCCAGTCTTGAAGGCACAGAACATGATATCCAGCATRGACAGAAYRCASAAATGGGGATACAAGCATCATAGCATCACCTAGGGCATTCACACACCGCRCCCTCGAGCCCTCGGCCTCCAGCTGGGCTCGGTGCGCGATGCTGGCACAGTGTCCCTGTCACTGAGCGGGCACACCGCTGGAGCTGCTCACGGCATTGGTTCTGTTTGGGTGTGCAAAAGGCCAGCAGTGAGTGTGTAAAGCCATCCACTGCACCGTGTTCTGGTCTAAATTTAGACAATCCACGCAGCAGCGTACAGGGGATGTGTTGCAAGAGCGTAATCACAGCGGAGCTGCTTTCAAATGCAAATATTTGCTAAAGGTGATTGCGTGATCGCTGCATCAGATTATCATTGCCACATCCTAATTGTCTTAACATTTCCTGTCCTGTGATGCCACCTCCCAGAGGTTTGGTTTACGTTTCCCGGGGTAACATCACCGGGGCAGAGTGGRTTGCAGCACGGCGTGGTTGTGGTTATCCCAATCCACCAGCACAGGAGGTGAGCTCAGCCCGGGACAGCATCAACAGCTCCTTTACACCTCATTGATAGAGACTAAATACAGGCAACAAGTGGCCCCTGCTGGATACAAACTCCCTGTTCACATCAGGRTACTCCTACTCGGGAGAAACCCAACAGCAGAACGAGATAAGTGAAACACCGCACATGAGCAGGATGGAAATGTGTRCCCATGAAGAGAAAAGATGCATCCTTTTATTTCCAGCAAAATGGTGCTGCTTTGATTTGTTTTAGCGCACAGAAGTTATGGAGGTGGAGAAGTCTCCTTGACTACTTCTTTCAACTCAGCCTTTGTAGTTTTGCTCATTGTTTCCACCCATCTGTAGAAATAATCTTCCTTATGGAGTCAATCACATAGTGTCTGTTTTAATGAGCCCAGTGCCTGTTGTAGGGAATGATGCCAAGAGTAATGATCTTTTGCTATTTCTGTAGGAGAGCAGCTTAGCAGGCCATATGTCAGATTTCCCAGTGAGCCATTGTTTTGAGTTGTTTTCACACCGTCGTTTCTATTTGTGAGATATTAAAGGAAATAACAGCATCTGGTTAATCAAATTCCCAATTTCACCATGCAATGATGTATATCAGTCCTGTGTTCTGTGACTTCTCTTGAAATAGATTGTCAGGTCAGTGCAGGCAATTTCTGTTTTCAGGTGAATCAGGTATCTTATACCTTGAAATTTTAAAGGTGAGGAGCTAAGAAACAACAATTTTAAATTTGACAAGACCCAGTTCAGCTCCCGACACCAAAAAAGTTTGCACCACCCTTCTACCACACATTTCAAGAGACAAAAGGCAAAGAGGAGAGGTGAGGCTTGACCAAAGGTAGAAATGAGGGAGCACTTGAAGTAGAGCACCCCAAAAATCGTGGGAGCTGCTGGGCAGACCAGCTCAGCTGTGTGCTCAGCTCRGGGCCCTGTGCACTGGTGTGTCTGATACAAGAGCTGAAGCATTTCCTCATCCACGCAGCTCTCACCTGATTGATTTTCAGAATTTATGCTTTTTCTTTCTAAGGATGTAGTAAATTAGATCTTAGGCAGAACTGCCTGCTTAGCTATGTTAATATGTTAATGGTTACACCATGTTTAAACACCAACATTCACACTCATGTTTGGCTTACAATGACAATTTAAAAGCAGGAAAAGGGTGTGCTGTGTGGCAATTGTACTGCAAATTGAGGTTTATTAATAGAATATTGGAAAATGTAGCTCATGTTCCAACTGATTACTGTATTGACATTTGAATGCTAGAGTAAAAACTTTCCAGGTCTTAGGATTTTGACTTTGTGTCAAGAAGAGTGGCAGATATGATCTCCGTTCAATGCAGCCTACCTAAGGGATGATAAGGCCATATCAGTGGTTTCACTTTAGAATCTGCAAGTTTTTAAATCTAGATAATTGTTTCCCTGCAGAAAAAGGATTCTGGTTTCTCAGCTGATAACCCAAAAACTGATTTTTTTTTTTTTTTGGGGTTGCCTTCAAGCAGTCTTGATAAATCTCTGGAACATCCACAGATGTTCAGAAGTAACCAGCCAAATTAGTTCTTTGATGTTTTCATTTTGTTTTCTCTCAAACATGATTCATGACCCCAGTTCATGGCACAGAGGACACAGATCTCTGAGTCTTTGGAGGGTGAATTTTTGTGAAATGGTTTGAAGATACAATTATATGTGTTTGTTTTTTTAATGTCTTCCAAAATATGTGCAGGATAGGATATCTCTTTTAGCACCTAGCTGTGGATCCAGCTGCTTCAGAGCGTTTTAACCAGCTGCTCTTTGTTTATAGGTTTTCAGCCATGGAAATACCGATTAATTACTGGAAATACTGATTAATACTGATTAATTAACCTGTCTTATCCTTTTATCCAACCTCTTCCTCCATTTCTCTCTAGACATACAAGCTATGATTTTGTACCTTCTTTGAGAAGTCAAAGCTCACAGAAAATTACCGAGACTTAGTTTGAATCTCCGGATCTCTTGTTCTGTCTGTACATTAAAAACTCCAGAGATTATTTGGGTTATTTCTGACCCTGGCACACAGAGTTGGTGCCTTGCTTCAACCCAGTTGTGAGGGCAGAAGAAGCTGCAAACTTTGGCTTGGATTGTTTGCAGACTGATGCAAAAAATCACACAGTGGTGACCTGTTGACTGWGGTCTGTCACAACTCCTGTGTGGTTGGCTCAGACATCTTCAAAATAAAGGTTTTATCAAAATAAGCTATTGCAGACTCATTCTTTTCCCAGTTCATCAAATTCTTGAGTTATTACAAAACCTAGGCTAGGGAAATATTAGGTTTTCCTGCTTTTGTTTGTATAAACACTTGCTGCTTTAAAGGGTGTACCTCCTACCACAATGTTTCCACATTTGAGCATTAATTTCAGAAATATAAAGCAATAAATATTGACTTTTTCATGTGCCTGCTTCCTTCTGAGCTTTTTTGAACCCATCCCTCTTCCTCCTGGCCTTTATCATAACTTAAAGGGCTAAAAGCTTGTTTCAGGCAAAAAGAGAAGATTCTTATCCAATCCATTGATTTCAGCCCTGTGGTCTCTGAGAAGACCAATTAATATTCAGAGACTCCATGGGAATCCCCAGGAGTTGGCAATCCACTGCCTGGCAGCATAGCAGGAACAGGAAAAAGAATCTGAGGAGGAAAATGAGGCTAAAGCCAGGGAATTTAGACATTCTAAGTATTTCTTTGCAATATATTTTTGATCTTTACARAAGGTTCAGAACAAAGAATTTCTATCTTTATGTGGATTTGACCTTAATGAAGKTTAAAGCACTTCAGAGTTTCTACTTCATTAAAAATATATGGAATTGAGTTTGTATTTCAAAGTCTGGAAGACTGAACTGGAAGAAGACATGGTAAACTGTAAATATGTTAAGAAAATTTTAGTGAGTATAAAATATTAAGTTGAAAATTCTAAAAGGCTACAGCCTTTTCAAATAACAGCTTTTTGTTTTGTTTTGTTTTTCCTGGGATTTTGTTAAAATCTTTCCTAGAGTTCATTCATGGAGTAATTTTGAGTCAACACCATATTTATTGCTTAGATTTTTTTAATGCATTGCATACAAACCTAGAGTTGGCTGGTGTGAGATTCTTCCTTCCCTTGACAAAAAATATTAAAGAATCCCAGAAGCTATTTTGTTAGAAGAGAATTGGGCCAAAGACACACTTAAAAATTGCTGACAGTGTTTCCTCAGGATTTACTGAGGACATTCAGGGTAGAGTTTTGCTGCCTTTTCTTTGTAGGGGTCTTAAAATTTTCTAAGTTCCATTAAACACCAAAACTTTTCCTTTTGGTAYTGAAATGAACAGGAAATGGATTTCAACCAGCTTCAATTTGCTTGGTCTAAAGGGTAAATAAGAAGCAGAAATAGTTGAATAGAAAAATATAGCTGGGATTATAAATGTAATTTAAATAGTGTTTTTTTAACTAAACAGTCACACACTGTATTAATTAAATAAGTATAGTATCCTCCCTTTTGCAGATTGGGAAAACAGGCCTGGAGATTAATGAGTTGGTCAGGATTACACCYACATATTAAACCACAATTAGGACTGGAGCAACTCATGGCAGCCTTCTAAAGAGTTTGGGGAGGCACTCAGCACCTCCACTTGGTTTTCCATATCAGTTACACAAAACATTTTACTTTCCCAAGGAAATTGTGAGGCTAAGGGCATATTTTGAAAAGAAGCTTTGCAAACTATAAAAGTTAGGGGCTTGATTCTCTTTTCAGTTAGTGCTGATAACTCTAATAAGAGCTTAACAATCCATGGTGGGAGGATGGATTTCCAGATTCACAGGCTATAAGAGGACAGTGGGACAGTGACTTGATTTTTTTGGTGTTTCATCTTGCAAATATTCTAGACCCTATTCTGGAGTTTTTACTTCATTCTTACACAGCCAACATTGGCTTGCAGTGAGGCCTGCAAGCYCTCAGGGTTAAACTCATGACATAGGCTGTTCTTCCCCTCAGCATGACACCTTTCTGTCCAGGGTTCTAAGATTAAGATGCTTTCAAAGCCATGAGTGGCTGCAGCCAGGAAAAAGAGAAACAGCAATGAATCTTTCATGTTTGATGCTAAGCTACAACTTCTCTGTTGTCTATTAATTAAGCAATCTATTAATAGTGCTTTGGTACATACTAATGTTAGACAAAAACCAGTTTTGTTGCTAGAGAAAAAGCTGCTATTTAAAAAGCACAGAAAAAGCAAGCTAATTCTGAGACTTATGAGTATATCAACCAGTAGGTGTGCCTGGAGTGTTGTAAATGGGAAAGGTGGGAGGACTCTGTCTTGTTATTAGTACATGTAGAAAGACAGGAAGTACTTAGGGAAGGTTTCCCTCTTGTTCTGAGTTCCAGGAAAGTTATTCAGCCAAACACATGAATCACAAAGTAGACTAGAAGGGAGTTTCTGTGTGGCATGAAAATAACAATCTTGGAGCCTGAGAAGTGAAAGAGTTTGATGCTTTTGTTCCGCTGCAGATTTTTCATGGAAAATAGCAACCCCACGAATATCTGACAATGAAATGTCTTAGTGCATGAAATGTGAAGTTTATRTAAGAGAGAGTGTCTTACTCATCAGCTGCTCTATTTTAAGCCCTACTCAGCATGAGGGCTTTCATTTTGTGATCTATTTGGACGGCAGCTGGTGCATTAGAGTTTTACAGGAGCTGACATCTTTACAATCTAAATGATACTGAACATAATCCTGGAAAACCTATTCTCATATCTGTGCTCAGTCACTCATATTTCATCTTAGTGTCTTCTCTTTCCCCATGGACATTTTCTGTCCATTTCATGTTAAAAAATGGTCAATGTATCAACAGCATTAAAGGGATGTTTTGTGGTGATGTGATCAAAAAAAAATATATGTACAGCATGTGTCATAAAATGGATGTGCCATTTTGATGACTGCAAAAGGCAATGAAAAGGAATCCATAGTAACATATGTTGGGGATAAATTCCAGCAACTAGCACAAATAACAAAAAAGATGGTATGTATTAATAATTATACACAAAGATRAGCTACATGCATGATTTAGATTCACTTGGAAATATTTACATCGTGGAAGGATGAAACGAATGCCAAGTTGCAACCTAATTCCAAAATCCAACAATTATCAAGTAGTTTGCCTCTTGCCATGAAGTCCTAGGACTTCATCTATCTGTTCATGCAAAAAGAAAAGTCTTTTCCATCTTTGTGGATTTTAAATCCCAGTCAGCTCTAAACAAATGACAAAGTAGTCCTAAGAGAGGCTGATATTACCTGTTCCTGGAGACGCTTGGGAGCAGGACTGATGAGGAGAAAGGACAAAATAAGGCACTGTTGAGGGGTGGCAGGCACTGGACCCTCATCCMGTGGGGTTCCCTTGTGATGTTTTTCCCTGAATCCCACACCTTTTACACCCTCCCTTGGCCCCAGCAGCCCCTGGACCCTGCTGCCATCACCTGACCTGCCTGCTCAGGAGCTGTGCTCTGGGGGGTGTCAACTGCAAACTGCAGCTGCCAGGTGTCAGCATGTCCCACGGATGACTTCAGGTGCTGGAAGGGTGATTTGACTCTTCTCAGCAGCAAAACTTGCCTAGGAAAGGTGGAAGCTGCTTTTCTTCACACATGTTGTTTCCCACGTGAGCAGCCTGGCATCCATTGTGTTCTGTGTGTTTAGCCAGCTGAAAGATTTCAATTGCGTCTTGAAATCTTAAGCACCAATGTCACACTAGATGTATTCTCACCCAGACTGCTGCTACAATCCCTTGGGTTTGAAGGGAGGGATTTATCAAAGGAAAATAAGGGGATTTAACCTCCACTTGTTCCCCATGAGGGGTGGCCAGGAGGTTCTGCACTGCTGGAGTCCTTCAGCTCTGCTTTTGTGCTGTACTTGCRCCCACCACTCGTTCCTCCTGCAGTTGCCCAACAGTTTGAGCTTGAAGTAAAGCTACAAAGCTCCCTCCAACATCTGACACAGGTCCCACCCTCTCCACACCCACCCCRTGGCTTCATGAATCTGCTTATTAATTACATACACATCACTGGGCGTGGCACAAGTGTGAACTGTTCTTGCACTTCTTTGATATCAATGTGATGTTTATATTTCCATGTGTGGCCACAACAATGAAAATTAGGGCCTTTATACAATGATTTAGACTCACGTAATGTATTATTCTATGCTTTTTGAGCAATTATTTTTTTTCTTTTTACTTCAGAAAAAAAATCCCAGTAGTTCTCAGCGTGGTGAGCAAAAAGATGATCATCAAAGCAACCTGTTACACACAGTGTTTATCTTAAACATGACACAGACCTGTGCCCTCCCCATGAGCATGTGTTTGGAGACAAGAAGGGCATGGAAGGACTAGTCTGGACCACAAGCAGACTGCTCTTAAGTCAGTCCTGCTGATGTTTCTTGAAAGTGTGACCCAGCAGCTTGGAGACCATGGAGTCAGAGGGAGTGGAGGGAGCATGACTACAACATCATTGGTGCCAGAGAAATGAGGGGCTGTGAGGGAGCCCAGGGCAGGGCAGGGGGTACAGTCTAAGCAGAGGGTTATGTCTTGCTCTGAGTGCTACAGATTTCTCTAGAATATGTTAATCAGAACATTTTAATGACCAAAACAATACATTTTTTTTTTTCAGTAAGAAATGCCAGTGGGCAGTTGCACTTCTTGTCCAGTATTACTTCAGTGATTTTCACATCATGCCAATGAAATTTAAGATCCTCTSTGTATGCACTTACCCTGTTTCCCTGTCCATTCCTTTGCTTCCTTGGAGGCTGTGTGTTTATAAGCTTTATGTCCTACAAACCAATGTTTGAAACAGAGATGGAGAAGTGATGCATGAGATTACAGAGGAGTCTTAACAACTTAATGACAGACAAACATGCAACACCCAACAAAATAAAACCCTGTTCTGTGCTCCCTCCCCCACTCCTCCTGCAGGCTCAGGAGAGCCCAGCCTTGCTGTGATACCTACAGCTCTCTTCCACCTCTGGGAAGAAAATCTATGTTAAAATTCTTTCCTGCCTTCTCAGGAGGGTAATCCTTTTAGGTATGTGGCTTTCTACTGTTGTTTTACATTTGATCTTTTAATTAATTCTAACTCCAAGGTGGAAGTAGCAGCTTGGGGTAGCCAATTATTTTGAGATTCCTTAGGTTTGCTTCCATAACCCTTATGCTGTGTCATGCTGAATTATGTCAATGGCATAAAACAACACAAAGCATTCTTTTAAATATTTTAAAGTCTCTCAGGATTCTCCACTGAAATACAAGATAAAAATGAAAATCCTTGCTCTTTTTGCTGGTTCTGTTGTRGTACACCTAATTATTTTTTCACATTATCTTTTGGTTTGTGATTTTAGGTACTACCTTGAGGTTCAGAGGGTAAAAGGCTAAAACACCACAARTAACAATATAAGTTAATCAGTAATTGTATCAATTTGCCAATGTGAAGATTTTGCATTAATAAAAAGCAGAGACTTCTAATACTTGGCCTGTATTCAAACATTTCTACCCATTGCATTTGGTATTTCTCGTGAGTATTGAGCTCCCAAATGTGACTAAAAAATGAAATCACACACTTATTGGAAATATGATGGGTAGCCAAGCTTCTCTTGGCACACTTGAAATGCATTCTGCATATCTCATGTAACCCTGTGGAATCCATTTGGATTTTGTAATAATCTGTGGGTTTGTGTAATGAATGTGCCCTAACTCAGCATATCTGCAAAGGCATGCAAGGTAGCTCTGAAACTGAAAGTACAAATAAAATGACCAAAAAAATTGGAAGGAAATGTTGTCCAGATGGCATCTCCATTTTTCATGGCCTTAACCTGATCCTGAAATTTAAATTTAGTTTTAAAAATTGAATTTAAAATTTCGTGAAGACCTGAAAAACAACTGTGGCAAATGGGGAAAATAGATGGTGGCATGATGAACAAATCATAGCTGTGAGAGACAGTAGGTGTGTATTTCATTCWGCCAACATGGACCCAGAATGTCTCATTTTTGACCTACAATTAGTCCTGGAAGGCATTTCTGATTCTGTAGTTATCAGAGTGACGATAAAGAACAGAAGTGAGCTAAAGGAAAGAAAGTGGTCACACAGTGAGGTCTGAGCAGTTTGTCTGATGGTGCCAAAGCTACAGGGGTGAGAGAGTATCTGTTTGATTGTGCTGGCAAGTTTTGACTCTTTGAGTCACCCTGCACCTGGGTAATGCACACAGTGTGCACATAGGTTGTAGAGATTTTTCCTATTATATTCATTATTGTGAAAAATGCATGTATTTTATGATTGGCTTTTCGCAAATATTAAAATCAATATTATAGGTGTTGTGTTAGAAAGTTATGCTGTATTAATTCTCTTAAGTAGTGTGTTAAATATAGGTTTAGGTTACAAAAATTGTTAAAATAGAAACGATGCTATGTAAGATACTTTTTTTAAAGAGAGGACTCGCAGCGAGGTAGCAGCCACAGGACACCTGAATCTTTCAGAGGAAAAGAATTTATTGCTCCATTATCAGAAGAAATGAACTTCTTCCCACCTCGAAGGTGCTGTTAAGGTTTGGAGGAAGAGGTTGAGGATGACCAGACAGAATCCTGTGTTTGAATGGAATTTATGCATCATGTATGAGGTATATGAATATGCAACAGGCTGTTGCTTTTAAGGGTTAATCCTCTGTAAACGTGGGTCCTTTTTCGGGCTTGTGCTGCCCAGAAAAGGTACCTGGACTGTCCATAACTCTTTGTTTTTATTGTCTCATATTGTCCTAATTCAAATTGTCCAAATTATTATGACTCCAATAGTAATACAATTGGAGTATTACACAATTTATAACCATTTTATTACTATTAAACTTTTGAAATTTTAAAAACAAGTGATTACCATTTTTCACAATTATTATGTCTTCCAGGTAGATGTAATTTGCTGAGACAAATTATTGAAGAGATTTTTTTTCTGTTGTTGGTCCTGTTTTGCTCGTTACCTCAAGGAATGCAYGTGTTTTCCTTTTCACCCAAGGGTGTCTCGTTCTGAGGATGGCTGTGTTTGCAGAGTGCAGCTGTGCTTGGTTGAACAGTGTTTTGTGGCTCGGGCTGTCCCAGGCAAGGCAGTGAAATATGCACATGCCTTATTCTTTATTATAGGGCAGTAAATCATCAGGTGAGTGTTTCCTTGTAAGGCATTTCAGTGTGTGTTAAATTGCCAGCAGAGGATGAGCAAACACTCGTGGTGGTGCTTGGTGCAGACTGTCTCAGATGTCACTGGCCATGGGTTGCATAATCTCCACAACTGCAATCCGTGAAAACTCTGCTTCTTCARAGGGGCCTTTTCCAGTCTTTTCGTGTATATTGTTACTCTTGCTATTCACATAGTAACCATTTTTACCTCTTGTCTCTGCTTTTAAACTAGTTCAGAGCACTCGGTGCTTGAAAAAGAAACCTTTAAAGGTCTTTCCCTTCATTTCCTGTGAGAAGCCATGGTAAATGCCATATGCTTTTAAGCAATTAAAAGGCTTTGTGACTTTGGTTTTTTGTGTTGTTAATGCAGGTGGTACAGATTCAATGGGCTTTCATGTGTATCAAATTCATCATATATCTATTTTCTGTCTCCCAGCACCTCTGTGAGTTTGCTGTTGGGCTCTGAGTAGCTCTTCATATTTCCATGGTTACAAGTAGTCACAGGGGTTCTGTTAACCCCCAACGGCAGGGTTATTATGTCTCTTTTTTTTTTTTTTTTTTTGTCATAGGCATAAAATGAACAAATGAGACTGTAGCTATGAAAAGATTGTTTAAAACACTTCAGTAAAAACTTTTAATTTCCACTCACTCAAGAAGTGTTGGAGCCTTTTGCCACAATTGAGGCTACGTCACACTTTTTGTAAAGATGAGTTTTTACCTGAAAACCTGAAGGCTCTTTTTTCTTTCCCTTTTAATTCTGCTTGGATTTACAGCCCATTTTGAAGGCAGCGGGTTTAGAGCAAACAATGCAGGTTCAGRGCTATGCTGTGGTTAAATAATCAGCTGTGACCACTAGCCATGRCTGTGTGTACTATTGCTTGTTGCTAAAAACAGAACAAGCGGAGGTAAGAAGCTCTTCAGCTTTCTGTAGAGCACAGATGCAGCCACATCCACATCCGAATTCCAGATCTCAAATTGCTGCATTTCTGTCTAACCAAAGACTGGCAGAAAGTCCCTTCTGACTTTCAGACCTCACCTCTTGTTAAAGCTTAGATTCTTCCCAGAAAATCAAGTGCAGAGAGCTGCACCTTCTGCGAGTGGAAAAGAGCTGGGTTGGATGAACTTGTCTGAGCATTCAGTGTCCATCCACAAACAACATCAAAAACTGAGAGATCTGACAACTCAAATTATAACAAATGATGGATCGTGGTTAGATGACTTGTTTGAAGGATGGAGTTTTGCACCTTGGCTAAAGGAGCTTTGCAAAATAGGTTWATATGCATTGATAGTTATCGTGGCATTGTTAGTGATAGTGCCTTGTGTACATCACTGTGCACAGGGAATGTTGAACAAAGCCATCAAAGAAGTTTTTTCAGTTCAAGAGAGAGGGGCAGTTTTGGGAAATGGATTTGTAGAGAGTTGTCAGGGCCTGACAGRAGGCTCACACACTGTGCATCCGTGTGCAAACTTTGAGACAGGAAATGCTGGCTTAGAAATGCCATGGAATAGGACAGATATTGTTGAGAGAGAAATGGAGCTGGAAACAAATTTCAGAAGAGGGCCTTGCAAATAAGACTGSATACTTTGGAGCAATAGAGCTATGAAAGATGCATTGTAGTGGGACCCACGAGGGGTWRTTTTAGATGATTRGCTTTAAGGCATTTACASCRTGGTGTGGCAAAAGCTGATAGGCCAAGAAACACTTCTAGTGCATTGTAATTAGGAAATAATTGGCTTCTGATTGTGATGGAGTGAATTATAACATCTGTATTGTCTCACCCTTCTCATGAGACTGAAAATGGAATAAAAGTTTTTAAAATGTCTCTCAGCTGCCCCATCTCTGGGTCAGGAAAAGAGTGTTACCCAAGAGATGTAGCCACATCCACATCAGAATCCCAGATCTCAAATTGCTGCATTTCTTTCTAACAAAAAACTGACAGAAAGTCCCTTCTGACTTTCAGAGCTCACCTCTTGTTAAAGCCTAGATYCTTCCCAGTGAAWCAAGTGCAGAGAGCTGCACCTTCTGTGAGTGGCAAAGAGCTGTTGGAGACCCTTAATAGGAGARGGCAGCTGCAAGGAGCAGTGTGTTTTCTGAGAGGCTTTCCCAGRCTGAAGCAGTAGCAGGTTTTTCCTCTGGGAAATAGGCTCAGGTAGCTGTGATTTGTTCTGGTATCCTGTGCTGGAGAGCTGCAAATCAAAGGGAGGTTTGTGCATCTTCCCTGGGCAGAACGGGCAGTGAGCTGCTGAGGGCAGGGAAGTGAGAGGGAGTGATAAAGGAAAGCTGGAGAAAAGTCTCTAATGGGAAGAAAAYGTCTTGTCTACTGAAAAGGTTTTGTACAGTGATAGAAGCATGGACTGGAATTGGAGAAAGGGGGAAAGAAAGCTCTGAGACTCTCTTACCACCTTTACAGAGTTACTGCTTCAATGCACACAGCAAAAGAATCTTCCTAATTGAAGAGGAGAAAATGCCTCCTTTTCCTTTCTTTTTGCAGGTTTCTTTCTAGCTGGAGGCACTACATTTGCCAAGTCTCCAAGCCAGTGGAGGYATAAGCTGATTCTGTGGTAAAGTAGCAGGTAACACAGTAAAATGATGTTTTAATAGTACAGGCATAGGTGAAAGAAGTATATTAATGGGGGAAATGGACCAAAAACCACCTATTACAATCTATCTACTCACTTGGAAGACAGACAATAGCACAACAGAAGAGTCTTTATCCTCAAAGTGAATTATGAATGTTAAYGAGTGTTCAGAATGGCAGTGGAGTGCATTGGCACACAGGTTATATTCAGACATAAAGTGTCAGAAATGCTGAATATTTTATTATCAAACAGATTTAAACACATCCAAGCAGAAACATGGTCCATGTATGARCTGCTGGGAAATGGAACAGAAAACCCTCTGGAGTGGTGTTTGAGCTGGCTGCTTCCCACTGGAACCTCACTGTTGTGGGTTYTAGGTGAGATGGGCAGGCAGTGTGTGTGTCTGGCATCTTTTGGGTGCCAGAGACCATTTCACACACGTGTGAAACAGCAATTATGCAGAACAAACACCAAGATCCTGAAAGAAGTATATTGATGGGGGAAATGGACCAAAAAACACCTATTACARTCTATCTACTCACTTGGAAGACAGACAATAGYACAACAGARGAGTCTTTATCCTCAAAGTGAATTATGAATGTTAAYGAGTGTTCAGAATGGCAGTGGAGTGCATTGGCACACAGGTTATTTTCAGACATAAAGTGTCAGAAATGCTGAATATTTTATTATCAAACAGATTTAAACACTTCCAAGCAGAAACATGGTCCATGTATGAACTGCTGGGAAATGGAACAGAAAACCCTCTGGAGTGGTGTTTGAGCTGGCTACTCCCCACTGTTTGGGCCTTTTYCAAGCAATAATTCAATTTAAACTTCCAATTTAAAGTTGGTGGCTGCTGCTCCCTTCATCACAGAGTTTCCTCCTAGCAGTGCAGTCGCAGAGAGATGAGAATGTCCTCTCACTTTYTCTGTGCCTGTATTTTTATTGGAGCAGAGTGGTTTGGTTCAAACTCTTGGGCAGTGTGTCTGTAAGAACAGCAGAGCAGGATACTCAGAGTGTTCCAGGCAGCCATTGCCAAGGTAACAAAGTTAGAAAAGGRAAATATTAGGTAGATGCATAATCAGTGTGGAATCGTTCTGGGATCCTGTAAATTGGCATGCTAAATGCAAATTATGTGTAAAAACCAATTCTTCTGTCTCCAGAATAAGACAACCACCCTTTTGRAATTTCAGTGGGAAATGAAGTCATTATAAACTATCAGGAAACCAGAAGAKCCTGATGTTTGGTCACAATATTCTGGTATTGTATAACACATTSTTACATCAGTGCTTCCAAAACTGTCACTGGCTGCAGTAGAACTTGTGTGTAGCTTGGGGATGTGTATGTATAAATACACATTTTCCTCTCAGAGCAGTAGTTTTGCTCTTTGCCTGGGAAAGATCTTTGACCCTTCTCTATGACAAAAATGSTTTTTAAGAAAATACTCCTTTCTAGACTATGCTAGCATGGTTCTTGCAAGGATGAGAGAAAAAATATTTTGTCGAAAAACAAAGATAGTCCTGTTAGGGATGGGAGATTAGAGCTGATCCTTCCCTGGGTTCTACAGAATTGCAGCTTTTGATTCTACCCAACACTTTGGGCTAAGTCCCTCTGTGAAGAGCTGTTGAGTTGTTCATAAGCCTTTTTCTGGAGTACCTGCATTACAAATTGGAAGAAATTTATTCTTTGGTGCCCACAAGAAAATGTGATTGTTCTAATCTCTCTCCACTTTTCCAGCTATTATTGTTTGGAAAGCAAACTTTTTAGGGGGGGGTCAGATGTGTATTTTATTTTAAAATCTTGTTAAGGTTCTAAATTCAGCTGCAACCTTTGAACTTGTGAGAGGCCAAGGCCCCAAAAAGATCCCTTTGTAGGGTTCCTTTCAGGGAAGCAGGAGCAGAAAATAAGGAATTCTTTTCTTACAAAAAAAGTAAAAAATTAAAAATAAGAGCTTTCTTGTTATTCTGCAATGTTTTGACAAGTTTCCCTTATCATTGTTCACTCTGCACAAATGTCCTAAAAATGCCTGAAGTGCTTATCCAAGAGTTTCATTTCTGGTGGTGAAGGTGGAAAAGCTATCACAGAAGCCACAAGGGAGGTTTTTGGCAAATTTTCTTAAGATTTTTAACTCATGAGGGAGGTTTTTATATTTGAATGTTTGCACTTTTAGATAGCAAGCCTAGAGTTTGTCCAGGGTGTACAAGTGTGTTAAAAGAAAGAACATAACAAGGCAGCATCATAGTGCTGGGATAAAAGAAAACATCCAATTAAATGGAACTTCAGATTTTTAACTCRCCTAATCAGGAGATACCAGTCAGACCTGAGCATGTCTCTCAAAACTATCTCATTACCTAAATATTTATAGCTGTTAACACAGTGAAACTTAGTTTGGTTCAAGAGAAAAAATATTTAGCAATTCTAAAGTAAAGCATTAATTACGATCTTTCTACAAACGAAGTGGGAGCAAAACCAAATTTGCATTTTATTTTATTGTGCAAATAAATGATTGCGTTTCTCTTGTGTTTGGAAAGATCTTTTTGTATCCATGAACRCTTAACAAGAGATGGATCAGACCCCGGGGGAGGGATTGTGATCGGTGCAGGTCGCCTCCTCCTGGGCTCAGTCTGGCTGGCTCGCTGTGGCTGCACAATAATTTATTTTTTCTGTGTGTTTGCAGTGTCTGCTGCCTGTGCTGGGTGCACCAGGAGAGGGCAGAGCTACACAGGGGTTTGGTTAAAGGAGAGGTGGAAAYCAGTCCATGAACAGCTTTGCTGGCAGTTGTTTTCACTGTTGCTACAGTAAGTACAGTTTATTTTGCTTTCCCTCCCCCTTTTTTCCCCTAACTATAGTCTGGTTTATCATTTGATTATATTTTTTCCTTTCTTCAGGTTTAGAATAAAATGTTCTAAACCAAAGTGCCTATTTTTAATGTCTACAGTAAACTATTAGCCATATTAGGTGTAAAACAGATTAAAACCAATGTTTCTCTTGAAAACCTGGATGGAATGAGAGAATTAATTCTCTTTTCTGTAGAGGACCTGATTTAAAGGCCACTCAGTCRGAGTGATTTAAATCAATCAATGTACTTTGGGTAAACTGGGCTGTGGATAAAGTGGGGGTTTATTTTCAGAACTAAAGCCAACTTTCTTCCCCAATATTTTTCAGGGGAGTAAAGAGAAGGGACAGAACCAGAGCAGGACTTGGGGAGGAGGACAGTGAGGGCTGAAGGACAACTGAGGTGACAGGGACCCTCACTGTTACTTTTGATACAGTTTTTGCTTTATTATTGTAGGGTCTTTTGCTAGCTTTTCTGTGGCTTTTTTCMCCCCCAAGATATAATTAAAGAATCAAAGATATAATCAAAGAATCCTAATATTTGTGCTGTAATAAAAATTATTCATTCTAATGGTAAGTAGCTGTAATAAACCTTATTTTATAATTAATCTACTAGGGTTGGGTTTGAGCCTTTTTTTTTTGTTTATTTAAAAAATGACARGAGTGTGCTTAAACAAGTTCTTGAGATTTATAAAGTGTAATTGGCTCAATATGTCACCAAAATGAAATGGCTCAAATTGTGTCATCATAGTCTGGAGGTAAGTAGGCAGAAGGATTTGGGGGATGTTTAAATCACTCACAGTAAAAGCAAAACTATTTTTTTGCAGGCAARAAATACCAATACTATTGCAGAAGTGCTGTTTTAGGAACGATAATCAACATTGACCTCTGTCTGAATTAAGAGAGGAGCGGTGTTTGTTTAAAGCTGTGGCTCAGGAGTGCAGTCTTTGGCATGAAGCACACTTAGCTGTCCTTTCACCCAGCTGGAAGGAAGTTTGATCCCCCAGGATCTCTGTYCCCAAAGTGTTCTCAGTTCAGAGCCTGTCATCTGGGCTGTTGGACCAGTACTGTGTGAGCAGTAAGAGCAATTCTGACTGCCTTGCTGGTTTATCAGATACCAATAATTATCTAATAATTTGGAGTTAGAGGAGCGCCATAATTCCCACGTATAAAATTATTGCTAGCATTGTGACTTACATCCTCCTGAWATAAATGGACTTTTTATGAGTTGTGTGACCTCTGTTGTTGGAATTCACGTGATGAACTCATAGAGTTGTGCAGTATTTTGATACCAGCCCCATTACAGAACATGTGTGGCTGTGAAGCACGAACCCAGCACTTGTCTGATGTGAAACAGTTCAGATATTTCATATATGGCAGGCACAGAATGCCCATTTTCCTGCAGAACTGTGCCTCAGGATCCAGCTGCTCAGTCCAACAGCGTTGTCATGTGGGAGACAAATCTTGAAAACCTGAGTGTGAGCTGATGCAATTTGTGTTTCTGCATCTGCAAGCCAAACATTTTGAAAGGACATCCTCCCCTGGTTCTCAGCAGGAGAGCTTGGCAAGCCAAACCTCACCATTCCTGGGCCCACATTCATTTTCATTTAACTCACTTGAACAAAAACATCGAGCTGAAGTCTAAAAGTGCTTCTAATATTAACTCTGTTCCTTGGCAAATTMATCTGACAGAACTTCCAACTTCCTGTGTAGCATTTTCAACAGGGAGTTGTGCTCTGAAGGCCAAAATAGCCCTGTACTAGAATCTGTATGTAAGGATCCAGATAAATAGAGCATCTTGAGCTAATTTTTAGCTGTTTGAARTGCAAATAAATACAAGCTTTACTTGTCAGGATGAACTTGCTGGATGATTTGGATCAACAGATGAAGCCAAGGCTGTAATTGCCTAAAAATACTGGTTTGAGAATTGAATCTGATGAATTTTTTAGAGCCTTACCTTCTACATATTGCTTTACTTTTCTTAGAGAAAAAAACATAAGGTAGAAGTTTCTCTTGGCTTTTTAGTCTCCTTCAGTCTGACTATAATTTTAGTAGCATACAAGTAAAGATATCCCTATGTAAATCTTTTCATTCATGACTTCTCATTCAAAATGCTCTTCTAATATTAATGGTTAGTGAATGAACAATGTTGGAAGCCATGAAGAATTATGGTGGATTATTCAATTTACTTTCACCTRTAATCTGGAATATTTTACATTACCTGCTTGGAATTTTGCCATTTTATGAACTGCCTCAAGCATTTCTTCTCATGYTGTCCTTTGTCAGGTAAATTGCCATGTAAACTAATAAAGTTTAGAGAAATTAACTTGCTGAGACCATGTTTTTTTCAAAATTCTCAAGATTTGTACTGCAATGAATTATAAAACTCATTGGTCTCTCCACAAGGGTAAAAACTTCATTACTAGTGACTCTCAATTCCCTAGCCAATTTTCAGTCACTTCTTCCAAAATAGCCTGGAAATGCTTCTTGACTGAGTGGAAATTGCAGGGTTTATTCTCAAACACAGCAATCACATTGAATACTGCTACAAACCTAATGCAGATTATATTTAGAGTGAATTTTTCTTTCTGATTCAGCATCTCAAGAGCTGGTTCAAATAAGTGGTCAATAGACAGTAGYTGGCTTTSTCCGTTGTCACATGAAAATGTCAATTATTTTCTTTTTTGGGAAGATAAGAGGTTTTTTTTTGTTCTGAAAATCCCCATGAACCAGTATTTGAAGAATTGATAGTTTCATAAAACTAACTTCAAGTTGTTCTTGTCTGAATTTTGGGGTAACTTCCTTCAGCCAGTTCTTCATCTTTGAAAGTACAGGCATTCAAATGAAGGGTAAAATAATAGAACCAAGTTGTGTTGTCATCTGATTGGGGATGGCCAAGCCTTAGAAATGGTTATGCAATATTTTTTTTATTATTTAGATAATAGGASTCCTTATTTCTGGATCTTGAAAACAGATGTCCTATTGCTAGRGATCAAAATGTTTGCATCTCCCTGTTTATGAACTTCTAGCATGTTTAAGAAGGATCAGAATTCTACCTACGAATTTCTGCTACTTCTAAAAAGAACAGTTTGTTCCCCTGGAGTTTTAGGAAATATCTGTGTTATTCTGTAGCTAAACAAAGAATCTGTRTCTACCATGTCTAGAAAAGTTTACTCTGAGAGCTTCTTTTGTTTTTGACTTATTGAATTCTACTAGGGTTGAATTTCTGAAGCTGTTGGTTAGATACAACTTGTTGTGTTGCTTCTTGAAGTGCTACATTTTTGACAAGAAGTGGGAAATCATTTTGATGTTAATTTTGTGGACAGTTCTTAGCCTGTAGTGGKGTTCACAGGGGTCCCAGGATGGGGGAAGAGACGAGAATCTTGACTCCGTGTTTCAGAAGGYTGATTTATTATTTTATGATATATATYATATTAAAAGAAAATGATATATTAAAACTACACTAAAGAATAGAAGAAAGAATTTCATCAGAAGGCTTGAAAGGAATAGAAAGGAATGCTAATAAAATCTTGTGACTGCTCACAGCCTCAACACAGGTGGCTGTCAYTGGTCATCAAGTAAAAACTAATGCTGGGTAARCAATTCTCCAAATCACATTCCAAAGCAGCAAAACATGGAGAAGCTGAAGCTTCTCAGCTTTTCAGGAGAAAAGATSCTRGCAAARGGATTTTTCATAAAATATGTCTGTGACATTAGCCTTTCATTTTCAAAAGCCAGATGCCCTGTTCAGCTCCCAACTCCTTAAGTGTTGCAAGGATAAAAATGTTCCAAGATTTTAAATGAGCTCGAAGGGTGCTGCACCTTCTGTCATCATTTGCCCATGACTATCTGTAATTCTGCCTACTGAACWATATCACCTCTCACAATTCATGCTCAGCCACACCATCCCTCCAGCTGGGATCAGATGTTCTGATTTCCAAGCTGGCATTGTTTCCTTCTTGAGGTTGTATTTCATGGCATGCATTTCTGAGGGGTAAGAGGTTTGCTGGTTTAGGACAGCTCTGGCTTTGTGGATGGTAAGGTCAAAATTGAAAGTTTTTGTGAGGATGCTGATCCTGTGATGTTTGTTACAAAACAAAAGGAAATGATTGTGCCCGATTGGCAATGCCTTACCAGCTACAAAAAAATTATCCAGGAGGTTTTTGGAGTTGCCCAGGTTAGTGTGCMTGGAGGAGGTGAAGCCCATGATGGAGAATCCTGTTGGCCTGCCATGGTAGARGAAAGCAGTTAATTCTCTTTCCTTCTTCATTTAGCCTTTGTTTGAGCTTCCTTCCTTCTTGTTGATTCCCCCTGTCTCATTGTTTGTGTGTTCACACTCCTCTGCTSTGCAATGTTTGTCCATTTTTGGGCAGACCCATCAGTTTCTGCTGGGCTGGAGCTTATGGATGGGGTGGATATCAACCAAAACTGGACCAATTCTGCTAAGCTGCACTTTCTATTTTTTGCTGGAAAACAAGGTGAAACTTAGGTGGGTCAATTCTACTTTGACATTCTTTCTTCTGCTGCTGCTCCATCCAGAACACTGCATGAAGCCAGTTAACACAAGAGATAACAACAAAATGGACCTGGCAGGAGAGAAATGAGAGCTTATAGGGAGTGTAGAGCCTTAATTGTGATATTCCTGTTTTAGGGAAAAGGATTGGCAGCTTAACTAATTCCATTGTTTATTCACTRAAGAAGTAACTCAGGACTCTGCAATCTGGTTAATGTGCTCAATTTAGAACTGTGWGCAAGTACTTGTAAATGAAATGTTGCTTTCAATTTTTTAAAGCCATGAACTGTTGTTCTTTTTGTAAGCAACAGACAGATGCTMAATCTTTTTTGTTTTAGTCTGTTTGTTTCTGTGATTAATGTTTATGTTAGCTGTTTGCCAGCAGTATGTCTTATTTTGGCCTCTGCCCACCTGGATGCTGGGGAGATWCTTTTGTACTCAAGCCCTGAGTAGAAAGTGAAATCTATCTGGAATTGGTACTGGAGCATTGCATATTAATTTCTCCACTGCTGAATAATTTTAAACTGTCTTTACTGGGAAAAAAAATGGCAGTACTCAGAAAGTTGTTCAGCTTCACTGTCTTGATGGTAGAGTCCATTTTCAGAGTGATAAGCTGAAATAAAATCTGATCTGTATATTTTACACGGAGACAACAGTGAGAATTTAAATTCCCCTCTATGTTGCATGAGATGCTACTGTGGAGTTGCATGAAATTGTACAGAAAGTTTCTACCTTTCAAATCTAACTTRCCTCTTCAGTTGTGGCGATTTTTGCTCCTAAGTCACTGAATTTGTTCTGAAAATTGCCATGAACCAGTATTTGAAGAATTGATGGTTTCATCAAACTGCYTTCAAGTCGTTCTTGTCTGAATTTTGGGGTAACTTCCTTCAGCCAGTTCTTCATCTTTGAAAGTACAGGCATCCAAACGAAGGGTAAMATAATAGAACCAAGTTGTGTTGTCATCTGATTGGGGATGGCCAAGCCTTAGAAATACTTATGCAATATTTTTTAATTGTTTCAATAACTCCCTATGAATCATACAGTTTGTATTTACTGTAATATTGAAGCATTTTTAAAGGCTATGAATAAAATAAAAACTGAAACTCAGTTCTATAGTATGTACACTATTTAATATCCAAACCACTTTTCTGAGTTTGATGTTTCTTTTAAGATAAATAATTCTGTTACTTTTTTATAATTAAATTTTCATCTAGATTCTCTAGCATTTTTATACCAAGTGTTAGCYACTTTAAAAAAGCCAAATGTAATCATTGCTGTAAGGTTGGATTGTATATTTTATGGAAGCTGGATACCAAACTGCTGAAATTGTTCCCTTGTCTCTGCTTTTCATACTTATTCAAATATGATTTTAAAATTAATGACCTTGATTTTTCTTTTTGATGATCTTTATTTTAAAAGTTGATTAAGTATTATTAACATTGTAGTTGTTAAAGATTGTATCTGTGATAATCAGGTTAATGTGAAATCTTTTAACTCCTTGGGAATGTTCAAACTTTTCTAGCCTATTAATTGGAGGGAAGTATTGAATTGCTTCTARTACTTTGTGAATGTAAGCATTTTATATGAAAGTTTGTTACGCTGAAGGCTCTAGGTTTGCATTTTTTTAATATCTGATTTTATCTTGAGAAATGTGGACAGCAGCATTCTTCATTGGATTTGTGAAATCAGAAGTTTCGTAGTCAGCCTCTACATCTGATTGTGCTGCCAGATGCAGRTCTTGAATATTGGCACACATATTCCTGATTAGTAATATTTACTGGAAAACAGTTCTATGGCAATATTTTAAAACATTTAAAAGGGTATTATTCCAGCTCTTTTTATTTTTACAGAAAGCTAAAAATATTAATCATAATAAAATTATATAGGTTTTGCCATAATAATTATCTATWTGTCTCATGCTTGAAATCTGTTCATAACTTATGTTCCTTAGTTGACTATTTTCAGTATTTCCAGTTTGAAATTGGAATATTTTTTTATTCAGATTGCCTTCTTGTCAGGACCCAGGACATTCCTCTGGCTGCCCTGGGTGATTCCAGACCCTGGCAGGGGGCTCAGAGACCTTGGCACGGAGTCACCAACACCTGTGCCTTTGATTTTAGCCCATGGAAACAATTACCAACTTTGTGTGAGGAGTTACAAGCCACACGAGTTTGGTAGAATGATAGTGAATTTGTCACAGGGTGGAAAAGTAGAATTTTGGAGTTTTTAGAATGGGGGTTCAAGAGGCAAGATGGAGGAATCTGGGCGTGTCCTGTCCTCCTTCTCCTTCTTCTTGTCCTCCATCTCCTGCTGTGATGGTGACACTTCTGGATTGGTTTAGAGCAGAGACAGACTGTCTAACATAGGTGATAGGTATTGGAAAATTATTGTAAATAAAGTACACGTAGTTCTTGGTATTAAAAGTCAACACCATCCCAAGGGCAGGGACTGTGCCACAACCTGACCTGCTGGAGAGATCTCAGCAGGTCAGAGAAGGAATGGAATAGATAAGAGAAAATAAACAACCTTGAAAAGCAGAGCCAAGGAATCTTGACTTCAGTCACAGGGCTGGGAAAAAAGAGACTTTTTAATACCTCAGGAGCCATTTCAGCAACAGAAACCCGAGACCTTCTCACCTGAACATATTTATCAGTGACTAACATGGTTACTGCCAATGKGTGCAGCTGGCATCACATGTGCATGTCAGGAGCTGTGGTGACAGGACCAGGGGAAACGGCTTCAAACTGAAAGAAATGGGTTTAGATGAGACATCAGGAAGAAATTCTCCGCTGTGAGGGTGGACAGGCCCTGGCACAGGGTGCCCAGAGAAGCTGTGGCTGCCCCTGGATCCCTGGAATTGCCCAAGGCYAGGTTGCATGGGGTTTGGAGCAGCCTGGGACAGTGGGAAGTGTCCCTCTCCCTTCTCCTGTTTCTGCAAGCCTAGGAAAGTCACCAAGGCTTTCCAGGTACCAGGCACGGCTCAGTGCCACACATCATTATGCAAATCTAGGGCTTAGAGCAAGCATGATAAATGGGGTGTTAGGTACAAAGAAATAATTAACATTTCTCTTTCCTCTTTCTGTTTTTATAGARCTCCCTTACGAGTGCCCCAGAAATGGCACCGATACCTTCAAGCAACACTTTCTCTCCACTTAATTATATCCCTAATTTAATGGTTTCTCACAATAAAGTGTTTTGGACCCCTTTTGGACCCCTTTTCCTAATGGGTAGATATCAGTGCTGGTTTTAGAAGTGTTRGGCTATGGGCTGTGCCAAGAAATTCCCTGGCGAACAGCTAATTATGTCCACAGACAAAAGCCTGACAAAGAAATCGCTTCAAGCCACAAGTCAGAGGCTTAACCATTGTTTGTGAGAGGTTCCTTTCCAGCTGGGGATTGGGGTGTGCTGGGAGGGAGCGTGGCTGGCAGTCAGGGCCCTTTGCTGGGGACACAGCCCCCGGTGATGGAGCCATGGGGGAAATGCGCTCCCTGCTCTCCCCGGGCAGGATGGAGCTCACCTTTCTGCTCTGCTGAGCACCAGCTCATGACTTCACAGCCCRGGAATCAAACCCCACTGCACAAAGGCAGCTTTAGCAGTAATTGTCAGCAGATTAAACGAAATGCCTGCCCTGTCCAGTGTGTCTGAATTGTACCAGACCCGCTCCTGGCTTTGCAGGCTCRTTCCTGCGAAACGTGCCAGTCCTTGGGAGCCTGTGCCTCCAAATGCTGGGGATTTTGTGTGTTCAACATGATGTCAGTTCCATTGTGTTCCATAGTGAAAAAAACGAGYTCAGTTCTGCTAGCAAAGCACCAAAGTGTCTCAGTGGTGCTGCCAGCAGCTCARTTTTATGCTATGGCTTCTGAATCCCCTTTGTCGTAGCGTTTGGCGGGTTGAAATTTTGATTTTAGTTTTGCTCAAAATTTTGAGCGATCAACAAACGAAGCCACATTTCTCTTCACAGAAAAAAGCAAGGCACAGTTCTTCCCGAGAATATTTCTGAGATTCACATTCTCTGAACCTCAGAGAAAGGGAAAACACAATTGTTATCACTTGCTATGCCCGTGTTTGTGCCACAGCAGAATGCAATATGGAGATTCCTTACCCACAGTGAGGGTGTTTTGTTCTCTTGCCTGTCAGGGCCAGGTGTGTGTGTGTGTGTGTGGGGACTGTGGGTGACAGTCATGAGATTCTGGGCAGTGTGAGCAGGGTGAGTGCTTGGCAGATTCAGTYTAGATGCAATGTAATATATTGTAACATAATATAGAATAATATAGTATAATAAAGTAATTAATCAGCCTTCTGATAAGATGGAGTCAGATGCATCATGCTCTCCCCTCATCAGGGGTTGCCTGCAAATACCATTAGCAAAACTCAGATTWTTTTTTTTTTTTAGATACATTTGTGTAAAATAATCCTGGCTAGTTTAAATTATGCCTTTTGCCTTTCCCTTTTGTGTATTATATTTTTACAAGTGGGGACTATAAAGCTATAAATTTCAGGAAGAAAACATTTAAACGTAACAAAATTAAAGAGGCAGTCAGTTTCTGCTSAAGTGGATTGATGTATTTCTTTCTTCTATTTTTATTTTCTCTTGACTGTTTACTGTATAACCAAATTGTGCAACTGCTCCATAAATTCCTGACTCAGAATGTGCTGCAACCTGCTTTTTGCTTAAAAAAAAATTATCTCACCACTGCCTGTCCAGCTGGTGTGGCTGATGAATAACAGTTTGGGGCTCACCATCCCTTTTAAAATTTCACAGCCTCTAATTCCTCATTAACAAAAAAGCTTCGTGGTTGCCAAGCTTATCCCACCAATCTTTCAAAGACCAGGACACTGTCACATAAGTCAATATAATCCTTGCACAGTTTCTGTAGGATGTTATACATGAAAGTCATCTCAAAACAGGAGTTTAGGGTCACCAGCAGTAAAGATGCAGAGAAAACAGGGATGCAAAGAAGCAAAGAAATGCACCTTCCCATTTCTCAATGCAGGACAATCTGGGGAAGAGCTGACCCTAATGCATTCAGCCTCAGTCAGATTTTACAAACAACCCTGAACTGATTTTATGTTTGGTTTTTTTTTTTAAATGAAAAATGCCAAAGATCTCTCCTTTCAGAAGAATGCTGTTGTCTTCAATGACTTATTGCCTTTGGAGTGACTGTTTTYTAACATGAAGGTTTTCATTCTTCCAAGTTTTAACATGTTCTTATGAATCCATGGGACAACATTGAGTCATTTAAGAGTGGGTCAAGATTTAAAGTGCTGTTTTGAACTGCACGCAGCTTTCTACTCAGAAAAGAAGAACAGACTTCTGAAAATTAAATGCAGGCTAATTGTCTTCTATAAATAATTTATTTTTTAAAATAAAAGCTTTGTTTAGTTGTATAAAATATGAAATTATTTGCTGAAGGAGAAAGAAAACCACCTCAAAAAAAAATTTTTTTTTAACTGATTGAAAAGATTTAGTGCACATCATACCAGGAATGGTCTAGAGGAAAATTGCAATAAAGCACTGGAAGTCTCCATCCCATTGTGGTGGATGTACTTTAGTCAGCAACACAGGAAAGACTTACAGAAAGAAAARGGGAGTATGAGGAGTACATTTCTAGCAGGACTGTGGCATCAAAGACTTTCTTAGGGAATGCTTGAGGAGCTATGTCGTGCCTGCAGCACAGCCTCCTTCCAGCTCCTCACCTTTATTCTCAGCCTGCCTTTGCCACAGGTCTCTGCTCAGGAAGCTGAAGGTACCAGTCCAATGAGAGCTGCATCTGAAATGTTCTTACCTGAAACACCACGGTCTCAGGGCAGCGTGTGCATGATCAGGCACGTTATCCCACACCAGACTTCACTGCCTGCTCATTTTTCTTTCTTTTTCTCCTTTCTGCTCAGTCTCAGTCTGATTCAGCCTTTGTTTTCCATTCACATGACCAGAACTCCCTCTCAGGCCCTTATCATTTCATGTCTTGACAGCTCCAGTCATCTCCCTTCTAGTCTCAACAAATACTGGCTTGCAACATGTGTATCTTTGAAAATATTTTTCATCTTGTTATGCTGATGTTCCATTGTTCCCTCTCTTGTGCTGTGGGATTATTTTCTTCAGCTTCCCAGACCACACCTTATTTGCTTATTTGCTTGCACTGCTGACTATCTGGCATCTGCAGTGCCAATCTTCGTTGCCCTTTTAAGTGTCTCCAGCAAGCAGCTTTACATTTCCCCCTGTGGTGTTTCATGTGTGGTATTAACTGAAAATCCCCAGTGCTGTTTCATTGTCCTGCTCCTTAACTGGGA